>JAAIXI010000254.1:870768-1073619 GCA_013403645.1 Heliconius nattereri | reverse complement strand
TATATCTTATAAAACAAAGTCGCTTTTCGTGTCTGTCTGAACTTTCTAACTCTTCTTCTTCTAAACCACCCAACGGATTTTGATGCGGTTTTCACCATTAGGTCGAGTATTTCTCAGGGAAGGTTTATATATAGTTTATTATTTGTACATTCTTATGTAAGTTAACATAAATAAGATAAATGTGTATAAAGTCCTACCCGTTGATACACTTTCGCGCATGCGCTGCTTTAATGGTAAGTACTACATGAAAATAATGTACTGGAGTATTATTTCTCTTAATAAGATCTACAAAAAAGTCCGCGACAGCATATTCGTATCTTTTAAGGATAACGTGTAGTGATCATATTTCTGTCTAAAAAATAATAATTTCAATATATTTTTTAATGTGAGGGATATTTTTCCATAATGGTATTAATCTTTATCCTTTAAAATACTTTATTATTTTTTAACGTTAAACGAAGATACAATTTGCTTTTTACACTATTTCGAAGCTGCGAATAGCACTTATCCCTTACTCTCAGCATATAAATAAGTATATTAGTTACGTTGGCCATTTAATGTAGATTAAAACTGTCTTTTACTGTTTTTCATTTTAATAAGTACTTTAAAAGTTGTTACAATATCAAAAAATCCTTGCTGTGTAAAACAATTGGAAAATCCTTATTGACAGTACGAAAATGCGGGTTGCATTAGGGTTTAATTAATTTTCACATTATCTTAAGTGCTTTGCAAACATACATTATATGAATAATCCAGTAGTTAAAGCGGGCGAAGCCGCAAGAGGGTCGCTAGTATAGAATAAAAAGATATCAATGCAAATTTTAATACAAAATAAACACCATAGTATTGTGCACCATACTTGTTCTCTGCATATCAGATATTTTTTTGTATTTTATCATTTCTTTTCATATTATTGTTTACTTTTACTAATATTATTTTAATATAATCTATACAAATGATAAAATCGCTGCCTGTATACTATAAAACTTATTTAACCTTTTTTTATTATGACAATGACAATTATATCAATTTTGTTATTAAAGCTTACATTCCACTCGTTTAACTCTTTTAACAGTTTTCAACATGCTTTCAAATTCCTTAAAAATATTTTCTGCTTCAAGAAATAGAAAAATGACAATTTTGTTTTATAGCATAAAAGGTTCAGATTCGAAGAAATCGAGTGATAAAAAACAAACCAGCAAATGTGGTAGCACAAATACCACCATTAATAAAAAGGAAAAGAAAGCAAGCTTCTGTGCAGTATGTCTAGCATGTCCTTGTAAATGTAGCCCTTCTACCCCTACAATGTACGAGGTAAGATATTAGCTCATCTATATTTATATATATCATAAAATTGTAACTGATCGCTGTCTGTACATGGAAGATGCGTGAGGAAATATTGGGGGCATTAACTAGTTAATAGAACCTGTATTTTTGTGTAGAATTATTGTATTTTGTCAAAACTTCTAGTCTGTTTCATTTAAATCGGTTAAGAAATAAAAAAAAATATAATTATAAAATATGACTGTATATGATTATGTCAGAATAAAATATCAGTATGAAATAAATTTACAACTGTTTTATCGAATTGGCTGAAACTTTACTTTATTATTTATTTCATTATATAAAATATTAACTTTAACATGTAAATGTTATTAGAACATGAAATTCATAAATTTTACTAAATAAATAATCGTATAGTTCAAGAGGGCGAAGCCGCGAGCGGGTCGCTGATATGTAGTACATCCTTAAAAGCAATTTAGTACATCTTTAAAAGATTCTACTTAATCTTCATTCTTATTTAGTTTTTATTAAGACATAGAAATGCTGACTTTTCATTAATTAAAAACTGGACTTTTATAGTGTCGGAAATACGGCCACAACCTTCCATCAAACAGCACCGTACCCCATTTCGAAACTGTACAGAACATTCCCACCGGCATCTTTCGCTGTACGAATGAAGAGGTGTTAATTCTTTATAATATTAAATAACATGCATATATACGTAGTGTTTTTAGAATAAAATACGTAGTGTTTTAATACAAATTCTCATAATAATATAAAGCTTAGATTCTCCATAGAGCTGTCTAAAGTAGGTAAGTAGGCACAGGTAAGTATACTTCCCTATACCAATAGTGTATATAGTTTTTGACAGTCATTTCACAAAAAAGATTTCATGACTAATTTCATAAGAAAATAACTTTATCTCATCACGCAACTAATTTGGTAAATGTAATTCCAATTAATACGTTAAGTAGATAGTGCGATAATACAAATAATATGCAACTTGACTGATAGTGACCCAAAAAATGTAAGATACCTAAAAAAGTCATGTATTAATGTATACATATATGTATAATTCCTTTAATTTTTGTAAATAAGTTGTATTTTTAATGGTAGAAATAAAAATATAAAAGTAAGATATAGTAGCTAATGTTATAGTGGAGATGATTGGCAAATTTAATATTTAAATTATTAATATACAATATGAGGGTCTTCAAAACCAGAGTGAATAGGTATCTGCTAAGCAAGCGTGCCACACCGTTGATCGCATCAACGCTCACCAGACTTGATACGGTCAAACGCAAGCCTATTCAATATAAAAAAAACCTAAAATATTTAAATTTTCTTATAGGTCCTTGGAAGAGGAGCTCATAAATGTTCGCTCTATCAAAATCCTGAATATTTTTCATATCAGCACATGACTTTCTATGACATCCATTTGGCTTTAAGACCCTATCGCAGACCAAGTGCTAAAACTGGCAGAAAAAATTAAAAGAAAACCCGCTAAATTGAATTGAATACATAATTTACATACAAACCGTAACACAAGGTACATATATCCAGTGTCGTATTGAGGATGGGTCATCATGCCCCGGGCGCCGCTTTTAAAAGGGCGCCAAATAGTCCGCAAAACTATTTAAGCATAGGTACGTGAAATTACATTGGGTTCGCCTGGGGGGCGCTGTAAAAGATTTTAATAACTGATCTAGAAAAATATGTGTTCTCATATTATATTACTAATTATATCATTAAGAATTAAATTAATTACTATTTTGCTATACCTACGATAATAATAACTTAAAACTATGTAAACAAATTGGACGCCTGTTGTATTATCAAAGCAATGTCGTAAATATACGTTAGTAAATAATATAGACCCTTCCTAAGCCATCAAAAAATGTTGCTATAATATTTTTTCAGGAGATCATTTGTATTTATTTATTCGGCATAATTATTTAAATTGGCAAATAAAAATATATATACATTAGTCTATTATAAAAATAAATTTAAAGAAGTTTTTCTTACAGTTTTTTATTAGTATGCATGTATATTATCCAACTGTGAGACATCCGCATTGCATCCTCATGAGAGGACAACTACTTAGTATTACTTGCTTGACTCCGGAGATTTCATCGGACGACAGTGAAAGTAACATTAAATCCTGCTTTTTCTATTTCACTTTTAAGGAATTTCGTTTCATATATGCTTTAAAGTATAAAAACATTTTATTTAATTATGTATCCTAGGTGGTAGAGATCATAGTATATTTTGGTATTAAAAATTGATAGGTAGGACCCATCTCCATGATAAGCATATAAAAAATATATTGGAAAATTGCAATAAAAAAATTATATACCAAAACATAATATATTTGCTTTAATAAAAGGGACTTGTGAAAAAAACATATTTTTTCAGTTTTAGCAGCTAAAACAAAAACTTAACAATATAAAAACAACTTATGTATATCTAATTTAAATGAACATAAGCTAGTACGTTGCTAAAGGTAACCGACAATTTCATATTTTCTATGCAAAGTATAGCAATCATGGTGAAATTCGTCCACGCCTTGCATTTGTCGGGAAAGACGTACATGACAAATGATAGTAATCTGTCTTCAATATAAACTGACTTGAGGATAAAATATTGGACCTACATTTACAAAATTAGATTTTTCTACATTATTTTTGTCTATTCTAATTTTGTTTTCTTTCATTTAAATTATGAAATATAATTAGATATTCGTACAAAATTGAGGTTACATAAAAAAACTGTAAAATATGTAGCTAAAGAAAAGGACGTCCTTAAAATGTCTTGACTAGTTAACGTTAATTCTTTTGATACTATACAAATGAAAAATAATGAAAGAAAATTATCAGTTTATAAGAGAAATGAGATGTTAAGCACCTTCTTGCTCTATTGACTTCGAAAGAAAACATCCAAGCGGAGTCAACACACTTGCCATTATACTTGTACGTTTAATTTATTCTCGATCACTCTTGGTTAGTGCAGATGAAGATCATTAATTTATTGATTAATTTTCAATCCGTTTATTTGATTTATGGATTAAGAAAATTTATTTTTTATTCTTAAAAGAAATCAGCTTCACGGTGTATCCCGCATACAGAAGGGTAGGCAGAGGGAACCTAGGGTTAAGACACTCCGTTGCCCACTTTTTTTATTCGTAAGAGAAAATAATTCTTCTTTGTTTTTAAATTAATCTCAAATCGAAGTATAAACAACAAATTCTACTATTAGTGATGCTATACACGATGTACCTATTACCAAACGACAGAGATGTGTATGTATATGTTAGAAAATACCGATGCGCCAAATATGGAGCTAAGCCTCTTGCAGGGCTTTGCCCTCGATGTGACTTTTACTTGAGTCTATACAATTCTCGTTGACATTTTTTATATTCAGTATTGTGGATAAATGGACGACTGAAGAGTTAAATTAGAAATTTATATATTTATATTTTTTTGATATATGCTTAATTTAATTATATAGCATTGTCAGATAAATTAGAAATACGCTGAGGAAAAGCAAATAAAATGAATTTCATAAAAAACTTACCCGGACTGAAATATACTATGAAAAATAAGATGGATTTTTCTTTAAAGTTATATTATTAAAGTATGTAACGATTATGAAAAACTTAAAATTAGATATACTTATGTTGAGTTAAATAAATTAAAGGTAACCTACTTGTATAATAATTACTTATTGATTTTAAGGAAATAACTGTTGTATCACGCGATGTATTTCAATTAAATTTATTGTTTTCCTTTAATTAATTTAAATTAATGTTTGCTTATTTAATTATAAAGTATACCTCCATATTTTTATAATACAATTTAAGACCGTACTTGAAAATGTACACTGTGTTCTAAAACTATTTAAATTCTAATTTCGGAACCGCCGCAAATATTTTTCGATTCAATTGTTTCATTCAGTTTGCCATTTAAATTCAGTGTTTCTATTGTGTGCCTATCTATAACCGAAAGTTGACGGACTAAGGTTAACCCGTCGAGCGTAAAGATCAAGGTGACTTAAAGACACCGAGGCAAGGACGACGAAACTGCAGTTCGAGAAATATATATAATTTTAAATATAAATAAGTAGACGAATACTTTGATTTTAAACTTATATTTTCAACCATTTTATTAATTTTCGTTATTGTAAATTAATATTATTTTGTGTATAATAAATATAGAGCAAAAGTTATTTTATTATTTAAAATTGTAGCCTAAAGGTGGAACGGAGTCTACTACTACGACTTTGCTGTCTGTCCGTCTATCACCAGGCTGTATCTCATAATTCGTGGTAGTTAGTTGAAATCTTCACAGATTTTTTATAGATACAGAACCCTTTGTGCTCTTTCCTGATCTAGTAATAAGTAATTTCGTTCTTGATTTGTCGCAATTATTAATATTTGTCATTTGCAGCACCATACGTTGTAACGAAACTTAAAACCATCTAATATTATTATTTAACTGAATCTATATTAAATATTTTTTTTTTTGTTTAACCAATTTGGACTTACGTTGTCTCGAAACTTTTTAAAATTATATCTACGTAATTCAAAACTTTTGCAAAGTAAAATATTTATCTCCCCATTATATGGTTCGTTATGATATTAAGGCCAAAAATATCACACGATTAATAAATAATTAAATCAATTATAAGATTGAGGCGGCAAAATCAATGATGAATATTAATTGTTGATTTTCCAACAATTGGTTATCCTATCGTTGTTTACATTTTCAAGGCAACACAGTTTGACTATTAAGAGTTAAGTAAAAAGTAAAAGTAAGAAAAACACCCATTGACTATAAATTTTATTTTAATTTATTTCATAAATGTCTTTAATTAATTTCTACATAATAAAATAGTTATAAAAACAAACATACGTATGTTTTTATTATACGTTATCATTTTGTAAGATGAAAAATCACATACTTAATATTATGTACGTGTATTTGTTATCTTTTTAAGGGAGCGGTGAAATGACTCATGCTGTTTGCATTTTTTATGCATGATACAGCTTGCGACCTTTTAAAGATTTTCAACTTTTACTTGTTGTCTTGGAGTCATCTAAAGTAAGCTGTCATCAATAAAAGCGGAAACCCAAAAAAAAAAATTATAATTTTTTTTTATTAATATAAAACTGTAATGTGTGTTGATATTTTCATAGAGTAATAGTTTATGCAGCTTCACGTTACTTGGTCAGCACTGCAGGTTAGGGAAAAGGAACCTAATGTTAAAAAACGTACTGTGCTAAAGCCAATAACTTATATATAAACATTCTACCAAGTGGAGAACCACCGCGTTTGCAGTCAGACGCTGTCCACTGCGCAACGACAGCTAGAAAAAATAATAGCTCATGCATTATTTCCAAATGTATTAAGAAAACATGAGAACTGTATTCACACAGCTAAGATGCAAGACAAAAATACGAACGTTTCCGAAATTCTTAATTTGATTCACTTTAATCTGCTATTCAGTTTTTTGCACATCTATTGATCCAGTTATCACAATCTGTAATAAAAGATTACACTGTTTTAATATGAATAAAAATATCTTGTCAGTAGAAGTATATAATTTCGAAATAAAATCACGATTTGCTTATATATCAATACTTAGAAATTATATCCTGAGGTTACATACTATTACTAAAAATACTATGGATTTTATATAGCGTGAAAATACGTTTCCCATAAATATTGCTTATTTTGTAGGTTTATCTGTAAATAAACAGTATAATTATCTTATCTGCTATGCGGCAGGCACCAGGCAGTGTGGTGGGGAAGGGGGGTGTGACGTTCCGTTAGCCCGAACTCCGAAGCAGCAGCCACAGCTGATTTCACATGTCTGTGACCGTACTGTCGCGCGCTCGCTTTGTGCTCGGAGCGAAAATGCCGACTTCGTAAATACGATTTTCGTCCGTATAACCCTTTACATAGTGTATGGTGTGTTTCTTTTTATGATTTATCGATAAATATTATCAACTTAAACTGTTGGAAGGAAAAATATTCGAGTCTAGTACGTCGGTGAGTGTTTTTTTTTTACTTAAATTGTGTTATAAATTTTAATGGGCAATAATCTCTCACGATACCGCTTTGAGAGGACCGGGTAATTTTTTTGAATGATCTTTGATTGTTAGGAAATTGTTTGTGTTTAATGTTTTTGAATGTATTTGCATTTATATTTATTTAGGAAGAAACTTTCTATAAAATTTCTTACTCGGTTAACTGTAATATTGTCGTAAAAACCAGATATAACGTTAGCTATAAAATAATAAGAAATAAAAATTCAAATAATCCTATTTACTTTACTTACTATGTAATGCACTTACTAGAATGATATAGGTACTTTTGTACATTATTCTAGCAGATAATCTGAGATTACAAATTGTTTATACTTTGATAAAATAGGGAACTTTTTCATAGCTACTACTTATAATTTGAATATATGGTAATTGTTTATGTAATTTGGACAAACAAGCATAGATATACAACTATTTAACACACACTCTGCTTGGGGGCTCACACATACTCAAATATCCAATTCGAATAATATAATATGTCAAACTGACAACATGCTTTGTTTCAAGTCGGTTAAAAAACTATTTTTGTTGGTTTTATTACTGCCTTTAAACCTTTTAAAATATACAATTGAAGTATATAAATTATAAAAACACTGTAAATATATCTAAGTATATAAACACATAGATAGAAAGACAATAACGATAAAATTAATACTATTGTAAAAAACTGCCAACTTACTTTTTTATCATGTTTACTCCTGACATATGCACAGAAAACGGAAGTCTCAAGTATTCTTAATAATATTTTTAATTTTACCAACAGTAGGTCTCAAAAATTGGGTCCATAATAAATAAGCTTCACTTTTTCTATAAATAAGCGAAGCTTAAAACAATAGGTTGTTTATATTTAGGAACCTCCCGGTGGACAGAGGTTACAATTCGTTAATCCTCTAATAAGATTAAAACATATAACATATAAATATTTTTCTATTATCTATTTACCACTAGTTAAGCATTCCTCGAATCAAGTCTCAAGAGCCCTGCGACGACATTCGCAATAACAATACTTAATGATGTTATTGCTTATTTAAACCTCATCCATCCAAGGTATTTACGGTTATGTAACATTATTGAAGTGTCTCATGCCGTTAATATAATACATATATACATACATATTTAGGTATCGCATATGCTTTGAGGCCACAAGTGGCCCACAAGTATGTGACCGTAAACGCGACTGGTGTGAGTTCGATCCCGATTCGAGGAAATTAAATGCATTTCTTCGCTCTAGTCTCGAGCCAAAGCGGGGCGTTGGGTCCCGCCACTTAATACGTAATACCCCCAGAATTCGACAGAAAATAGGTTCCCTCTACACAACACGATAAGAACCTATGTAAGTATTATTTAAATATCACCGTGAGAACTAAAAACTGTGGTGTTAAGTCATTTACCAAAAAAACCGGTTTGCCAACAATGCAGTTTTGATATAATGTAACGTTGACCTTGCTACTATGCTTAAGTAATAAGTCAATTTATAGCACATTTACGGAGCACGTACTTGTTGCGTAAACAGATAATTATAGAAGTTATAGAAGCCACAGTATGCTCCATTATCCATATTTTTAAACCTGCAAAACACTGTAGATTTGAATGAACGAATGAACATATGAACAAAAAGCTACCACCGGCTTGGAAGGCAGTTCTGCTGAGAAGAGCCGGCAAGAAACTCAACAGCTGCTCTTTTCAAAATCAATGGTACAATCTATTACATTAGTTGGCAGCTATCCTGCATTACATTCTATAGACATTAATTCCATACATGTTTGTCCTCTAAATATTCTTGATACTACTATATTTTAAACTGATATTTTAAATTTTGGAAGTGGCAAACCTAGAATACACTGCGGAATTTTATTATATACACGTATCCCATAGAAGACCCATAAAAGATTTATTAACTTTTTGGAGGCGAAAACTTGGAGTAACAATCTTATCTTTATTTCTCGTTCCTATCGTATGATTGTCACTATGTTTACTATGACAATGTATATTTTGTCGGACAAAGAGAATATTATAGTATATAAATTGGGAAGCAACTGTAAGAATACCTGCATCTTTGAAAACATCTCGCAGAGAATCTCGCGCTCTTAGTTTATAAATATATCTTACGGCTCTTTTTTGGAGGATAAATATTGAATTTATGTCTGAAGCACTGCCCCATAGCAGCATTCCATAAGATAAAATACTATGGAAATAGCTATGGTAGACTAGTTAATTTGTTAATAAGATAATATTTATTAAACAACGAAAATAAATATGTAGTACGAAAAAATCATTGCGACTATTAATCCTCAAAGATAGTCTAAACTATCTGTTTCCTTTTCTATAACACGTTAAATTTCCCATGTAATAATAGATTTGATAAGAAGAAGATTTAATGATTTTCATCATCCATTTTTTAATATGTATTTTAATCCTATTAGTATAATATATCACATCAACAAAGACCCGTTCAATTCAAAATGAAAAGACGTAAATATACATTGTTCAAAAGACAAACGTATATTTAGTTTTAATTTTAAAAAATAGTCTTAATGATGAAGTGAAACGCGACGTTGCGGAAAACGCAGTCGTCGCCGTGCGCAACATTGTTGCGGATCTAATTGTCAAAGTGCGACGCGACGTCACTGAAGCGAGCTCCGTGACCATGATCCGCGACTAAACGCCGGAAAATGTACGAACACGAGACGACAAACGGCCAACATACGGAGTAATGGCCTAGGAAGCACATCTTCATCAACCTTCGCCGCAAATTGCTTATTCTATTCAGTATTCACCAAGAACAGTCCTGGACACTCAACTGCGAAACTAACTTCTAGAACATTGACATTTGATGCTTGATAATGAAAAATTGATTATGACGTTTTATGTGCAATACCTTTAAACAGACAAGGTTTTAATTTGTTTCATAATTTAGTATTGTTTTTAATTCGAGCATTGGTCGCGGTCGCGTGGAGTGGCCCGCCGCGCCGGCCGATACCCCGATACGTTACGGCAGTTGTCAATCAGAGCGAGAGGCTGATTTTGATGCGCCTATACAATCGCAATATAACGACCTCGATATTCTAAAGAGATTTCTTTTTACCGAGACGTTCGTTTAGCTTTGCATAATCCGCTTTTAGTAGAGTTAAAATTATGAAACTATATCTGGGAACAACAGCAAGTACTAAATTGGACTGTATAGAAACGAAACAGAGTGTACAGTCAAAAGTAGTTATTCGTAAGGTAATTTGAATCGTAGATTACTAACAATTAACGCTGACTTAATGAAGTTGGAGCACTTGTGTTGATATTTTTATTGGGGCAGAATACATCACGAAATGCGAGTGTTGATGTTTAATATAAATTGTTTTATTTTATATTAGTGGACCCAAACGCGGCTACGCCCGCTTGAACTATACGAATATTTATTAAATATATTTATGAAATTATTTTCAGCTTTCAATAGAGAGATGAGTTAAGCAAGCTCATTTTGGGTGACGTTTTCTAATAACAAACTTTGCAAATCGTTGCTTAGCGACATCTTTTATTAACATGGCGGAATAAATTGTATGTCAAATTAATAAGTATTTTAATATATTGGTATATATCGAAAATATTACAAATATGAGAAAAGAAAGTATCCTGTGTTCATCCCGAGACCCTCAAGTATCTCTATATGATTATTTTATCACAATTAAATTAGCGGCTTGGCCCTGATTGCGTAAAAGACAGACAGACAGACAGAGTTACTATCGAATTTATAATATAGGTATGGATGTTATTTAAATTATTTATGCTATTTTATTTTCATCATACAAAGTGAATAAAATCAGAAAATTTGTGATCAATATTTGTTCAGATAAAAAAAACAAAACGAAAACAAAAGAACGAAGAAACTTTAAATAAAATCTTACGTTTTAACATAATGTGGAACTATTACAAATTGTTTTCCTATTTATTATAAAGCATCAATTATACACTGGTCAGAAATATAATAAGATTTGTTCTCTTTATAAATAATTATTTAATACGCTAATTATAATTAAAATTTTGGATGAGTCGAAGTAAATTATAGACCAAACTACTTGAGTTGATTGAGTTTCACCCCTCAACCAGTAGATACTCGTATTTGTTTGGAAACCAGAGACTGGAGGATCCCAGGTTGCCTCTGCTTATCTTGCTCCGCGGAATACAGCATAAAGCTAAAAACATCTTCCGATTTCAGTTCCTTTAGCATGGCAGCTAGCATAATAGCGATTCAATTAATGGCAGTTATTCAATCCATGGCATCAATAAATATGGTGGTTTATTAAAGTTACTTGAGGAGCTATATTTTTTAGCCTCACGTTAATACCTCCTATAGTTGGATAGGCAAAGATATGTAGTGTTAAGACACTCCGTTGTCCGCTGTATGAGATACTGATTGAGGATCGAAACTCAATGTCGTAGTTTGCCAACCATCGCTCTAGCAAAGACCAATGCCCAATACGCCATGATGGTCTCAATTGTAGTTTTAGTTATACAATAATTTAAATAATAGAATAATAATAATTGTATTGTATATTCTTAATATATATATTATAAGAACTATACTATATATATTTTCACAAAAGAAAAGATTTTTACTGATATTATTACTTTTACATCGCACATTTTATGTACCACAAATCCGCACGTGAAACAGATGTAAAAGTAATGGATTTTTGATTTGTCTTTAATTTCAATGTTATTATATCTAATATTCCGATGTGTTGGATCTAATCTCACATTTATAATGATATTTTTATTGTTATTTTAGAAATTTGATAGGTATTTTGTACATTATGACGTTGTGCCCATACTGTGACATTCCTTAGCAGCGAAATTATTTATTTCCTGCAAAAAAAAAGTGTATAATTTAAAAGTATTTTAAAAGTGTATAATTTATAAATTTTGGTATAAATGAAGAAAAGTGTGCTTTACTTTGATTAATTATTATCAACATCAGAGACGTAGTTAATAGAGTAGACTAATTGATTGAACAGAATTTTAAAGGATTTAATGAAGAGTTTTCAAATATTTTGCATAAATAAATGTCAGTTCTATTAACAACTGGTATTATATAGACGTATAGTATTTAATTGACCAAAATATAATTTGTTGCTGCACAAATTCATCATTTTAATGAGATAATTTCTAATACATTAGAATTTCATCACCTCTTTAAATACGTTTTAAATTAAAATGCTGATGACTACAAATATTATATAAGATCTGGTTTTAATCAGGTTTGTGTTTGCCTATTCTAATTTAAGCATTTTAAAAGGTTAACGAGCAAGAGAGTGTTCCGTGACAATATTTTAAAACTTATAGAATAGTGTTAACGAAGAAAAATAATTATCTTTCTTTAATGTCACGTTGTATCCTGCACATAGCAGGATAGGCAGGAACGGTCCCCAACTTAGTGTGAAAACACTCCGATCTCATTAAGACACTTCTATTCTCCACATTTAGCCGAATTCTCCAGAATTCTTTATATAATACAAAGCAAAAAATCTTTATAAAAGCTCTTTATACATCTTTACAAAGCGAGGAAATGAAAATATTAAATATTTCATTCTCCCGATTGGGATGGAACCCTCAAACCTCCTTACAGTCGCACACTTGTGCCTCTGGGCCACGGCGGTCTCAAATTGTGTTTGCATAAATAAATTAATGTTTAAAATGTGGAAATATATGAAATATTTACCTAGTTTTACTAATATTTTATATATGTTTAAATATGTATGTATGTATTAGTAAATTTATTGACAACAGGAAACAACATTTAATTTTATGCAATTTTTATGCATTTGTTTGAAATAACTCTAATTATAGTTTAATATATTTTTAATTTAGAAAATAGTAATGTAACAAAAGTGTTTGATGGAGAGACGTTAATGTCTTCACCCTGTCATGGTTTCTAATTCACGGAAGCGACCTATAACCCCTTTGTCAGAAACTAGTTCAAGCAATCTAGTGCAAGCCCTAATAACATAGCATGTTGACATCGATGTTATAGACCTGTTTATACTTTTAGAGTCTCAAGATATTTAATATTGGCGATGGATAAGTTTAAAAAATAGGTATTTTAGTTTTTTGTAATAGTTTACGTTATTCTCTACTACACAATAATGAACGAATATGTATTTTCGTTTTTACAAGTTTTAGGAAATATGCAGAAAATTTGGTGGAAGTGGTGATAAATTACCTAATAAATATTTTTTTCACGAAAAGTACGTTTTTAAGTAGTCATACGTTTGTACTCCATTTCTACCGAAAAAGCATAAAACTACATTTTTCTGACCAGATCTGGCTAGCATTGACTGTACCAATTAGTTAAAGAAATATTACTCTACATTTTTTAAATTGAATTGCAGCTCACAACTACTCTGATACAGGCCAATTGCGCCACAAATTAGTTTAAAAAATTCAACCAACTTTTCGGGTGGAATAGATACTTTAATGAATGTATAGTATACGACTTTTGAAACATCATGGTTGAGTGGTATACATGCTCTAAATATTCCATACAAATAATACGCATATACATACAAACATACGTTAGTACTACAGTATACAATCGACTAATGTAAATTGTCATTGAAGCATTTTCCCCATAGCTGTGTGAATTGGGACCTAACAATAGACACATTGTTAAGTGATTTTCCTGCAAGATTTAAATCTAAACGTAGCTTGAGCTTTTCTAATATAATTTATTTATACTTAAAATAATACTTTAAGAAGGTACTTTAATGTCTCTTCCGTGACTGTGCCATGAAAAATACAAGATATTCAAGAATTTATAAGTGCGACATGAGAACATTCATAAACTTCACAATTATCTGTTAGATATATGGCACTACTAAACGCAGTTATTGTAGTAAATTAGTAGTATATTTAATAATTTATTTAATAATTAATTAGTGGACATGAGCGTGACGTGGACAACAGTGAGAAATTCCCCTGGCTTTAATCTAAAGTCAGCAAAATGTCTGAGATGCGTAAAGATAAAGAGTATTAGGTTATCTCCGAAGCAATTTTGTTCAATTCTCTTTTAATCCCTTTTTTCAGATAAAAATATGTTTGTAGATAGTTAGCATATAGATAGCTAGTCTTGAAAGTACAAAAAAAATAATATACCTACATGTAGTAAATAAAGGAAATGTAAGTTTTTTCTATGTCATAATATGAATGAATTAATGAATATGTCAAATGATAAGGTTAACGTTAAGTTCTGCCATTCAATGTCTCGAAATTAGGTGGAACGGAGTGGCTTGACCCTAGGTTATAAATTCTCTATGCTTGTCCTGCTAAGTGGAAAAAACGTATAGCTGTAAGATTATTAAATAAACACACTTGTATCTTTAACTTGTATCCTTATAAAAAAAATAAGTGAAAGTTTGTCCATGCCCTATAAGTCCTCTAATAGAAAGTTCTATTTTATTAGACAATCGCCAAACAACATTAGATTTTGCACGCTTAATAGGACCTACCTGTACCTTGCCTGTATATTCAAAATTAAATCAATTGCCTTAGTAGTTTAGATAAAATTTATTTCAACTTAAGTAGATATTTAATGCGTAGATAATTCTTATTTAAAAAGTACATACATATACATACTTATGTGATTATATTACTTCTTAATAAACGTTACATATATGGCAAATATGGTGAAGTATGAAGTATTTTAACATTTGCTTAGCGCTATCATTATTTTTTAATAATAAAAAAAATAATACAGAATAAATCTGCAATTGTTTTTCCCAGTGTCTGTATTGAAAAAAAATCAATTTTGTTATTTCTATTACTTTTTATTCATTTCTAAAATAATGGATTATACTTTTCAAACAGCATAATCTATTTTTACAATATAAATCACAAAATCTCGCTAAAAGCAATATAATTTTGTTATAAGCTATAACCAAAGTGGACATACAGAAGTGAAAGATACTAAAAACAGATAGATAGCATACTACTCGATGCCGAGCTGTTAAATAATTCATAAGCTCTTACAACTATACATTTACCTAATTTGATTTTTATTCACATCAATAATTTTAACTATTCAGTTTTTTATATACGTAACATCTTGTTAGTAAAGATTATTGAAGTGAGTGACACCTAATAGCTGTAAAAGTGGGACGATCGAGCTGTTTATATGATAAATTATTCTATTTCAGTAATATACATGTGTATAATACGACTATTCTTTGTAATGTACGTATCAGCAGTCAGTAAATCTTATAATGCTTCCTTTCTTGTCATCCTGATAGATTTATTACATCGCCAAAATAGTATGAGATGAACATTTACATGTTTTTATCTATAAATATTAACAACACAAGCCTTAAAGCTTCAAAATTGATTAATTAAATTCAGTAGTACCTAACGTTACTGTAGACTGTATATATCCATTTCTTGACAAATGAATATAATACTAATATGCTATGTAAATTATTAAACATTAAATAAAAATTACAAAAAAAAAAGTATCACAATAGATTCCAATTATTTTTAAATGATACTTCGGCACTTCTCTTCCGAGCGTCATCTACAATGACAACGTGATCTTGGACAAGGCTGAACAACATATAATCTTGTTAACGTAAAAACAATAGCTTAGTCAAGGTCCAGCCTTCAAGAGTCACATGTCGCAAGGTGACGGCCAGGGATTAACTTTCATACAACGACATACACGTTTTGCTGTGGACACAAGGAATCCCTTGAAAGTGCGCAGTTAAGAAACCGTTTTAGTGCCCCGCGTAAGTCTAAATATAGCCTTATCGTATTACGCTTATAGGTTTTCATCGTTGAATTCACTCTAGATTAGTACCTACAAATAATTTAACCGAAAGATGTTTGACAAGATATTAATTACATTCTCTATAATAAGTAATTTACAACGAACTATTTTTTATTTTTACAAAATTTTGAAAACAATGTATAATATACCTATACATACATGTTAGAAATTTCTAGAACATAGTATTTAAAATCACTTAAAGATAAAATATAGCCACATTTCTCTTTTAAGACAAAAAAACCGACATTCATTGAATTTAAAAGGCACACCCATTTAATAATAAAAAAACTATGGGGTCCAATACCCATAGTGCCTATACCTGTATATGAAGGGTAATAAAATAAACTTCATTACGTAAGCAGGAACCGTGGTTCAATGGTAACTATCATTAAATCAAATATATTGTGCACATCCATTTTGTTGGGTCATTGAGGTAATCGATTATTTTTACAACGACGAATCTATTTCCGTAATACGTGAATAAAATTCTCCGTGCTTATTATAACACCAAACGCCGAATTTTGTATAAGGAAGCTAATGTCATATATTGATTATTTTATCGATAGTTGCTGACCCCATAAACCACGCGTAGATTCACATTCATATTAACAGACTTTTAAAATATTTCGATTATATTAAGATAGGTTACGTTATTTCTAATAATAATCAATTCTCTTTTTAATAATTATGCATGTAATGTTAAGCCAAGCGATATAAGTTAAATTTATTAGTCATTACCGCCACATGCTTACTAAAAATTTACTGTGTAAAGCGAAACATAAATTAATTCAAATTTGACTGAAATATCGAAGACAATAGGACATATTCTACTAACCATTAAAAAATGTTTGGTCATTTTTAATACAATTTTTAAAATACGTTACATACAAATATCGCAAGTTTTATTTATTATAAATAAATATTTCTTTAAATATCAATCTTTTATATGAGCATTGTGAGCATCTTCATAAAAGCACAATAATAATATATGCATCATTGGGTTTTTGCAGAAAAACGGCGATATATTACCGTTAGACATAATAGAGCCGCTGAATCAAGCGCGAAACGCTAAGATAAATAAGTAGTGTTAGGCAGTCAATAACGTACTATTAATTTAAAAAAAATCATGTTAACATTAAAATATTATTACTTATAAAATAATAATGTCATAAATATATTTGTAATTAATAATTATGAATTAATCGTCTTCAAAGCTTTACTTTAGCATATAAGCATATAGAAAAAACAAAAAGAAGTAAAAAAAACGTTTTTATAAGTCATACTTTAAAATATGGTCAGCATTTGTTTTATAATATTAAAAGCTTAAAAATAAAACCGTAATAATTTTTCTTCTTTATTCGAGAGTCGAACCCATGACCCAGATCTTTGCTATGAGCTTTGGTAAGATTTGTACAAATTTAAATATGTTTATTGTACATTAATCTCAATCAATAATCTCAATAAATTGTAGAATCGAAATCTATTTCAGTTCTGTTAATTATTAAACAAAGTTCCAAATACAAGCTAGTAATTAAATAATATAATAGGAATTAGCAATTAAAACTTGGGTAATTTAATGTTAGTCAAATTTACATTCGTAAACAAATGTAACAACAATAGAATAAAAAGAAACGCCTTCATATTTCCAAATCGCTTACTTTATTTCTATGAAAGAAACAAAACTGTTACGTGACTGCGGAGTCGCATAGAAATGGAATAAATCAATTTTTTCTGCTTTTAGCACCATGGTCGGTTATAATTAAATTGTATTAGGTTTTGCCTTTTATCGTGAAAAAGAAAGTAGTACTTTCTAGTTATAGCGGTAACGAAGTATCAGCCGTTGTTGCCATTATTTTAAAGACGGCCAATTTTGTCAATAGATCCGTTCTTTTGATCTGTTTTGTTCTTCACTTTAGCGAGTCAATGGATTCGTTTGGATCGAGATGGCTCATAAATAGATAGATCTAATGTATATATTTTAATTTGTAAGTAATTATTCAATTAGTATATGTTATTACAGAAAATTAGAAAACGGGATATTATTTTAAATTTGATTGATTTAGCAACGTAAAGATACAACTAAATTACTAGAAACTAAATTATTAATTAATATTTTTAACAATAACATACAACCACCGGCTTTGTAGTGAGCTAGTAATAATAACAAGAGCGCTTCAAGGCTGCGGTTTCAGTTGCACGTGAGTATATGCAAATGTATAAAACTTAAACAAGTTTTGTGGACTTGCTATTTTATAAAATCCTGTATTCTCATCATGATTTGTTAAAATGAATTGAAAATTGTTTTTAATTTAATGCAATCAGTTCCATTTACCAACGCCAAATATTTGTCTAAGTGTATATTTATACTTATTGAAATTTTTGTAAAAATATTATAATGTTAATAGAAATAAGATTGTTTCAGTGAACGCCCTAATCTCTCTGTTTGTGGGTGTTTGATTTGAAAAAATATTTTTGTGTTAGGTAGTCCATTTATCGAGGAAGACTAGACTATAATTCCAACGATCAGTTGCTCCTCCAGCACTTAAAAAGTGCCATAATATGTTGAACACACGCCTCTTGGAAACCGTCCTCGAAACGACGGAAGACGACGTATGCCTTAGTGGCAAGAGCGCTTGGATGGTTTCCAAGAGGCGCGGGTTTAATTTCCGCCAAGTTAATTTTTTTATACATTTTCTATTTAAATATTTCTGCTTTTTATGTGTGGAATAACATTTTTAAAAATTTTTGCAAATAACCTTATCTATGCTATGTTAAAAGAAATCCAGATAATGGTACTAAATTTTAGTACACACATTTGGTTTAATAATCATTTTTACATTTAAAAATAATATAAATGATACAAACATTAATATAAAAATGAAATATAAATTTGTATTGCTAGAAAGTTACACTCACATTTTGGAAAAGTTTTTTAAATCTTGAGTACTTTAAAACTTAAACAAATACCAACTTTTTTTTTTAGCGCTAAGGTAAGTTGACTTTTTCTGCACATATTTGTTTCCTTTTGCGGCATTGCAAGCGCATTAGAGGTGCCCGTCTATATATGGGGCCGCATAGTATGAATTTACTCAACCGATTCAAAAGCAAATCTGCACAATATTTTTTTACCTACTTAAGTGATTAAAGCCTGCTTTTACAAATATAGTTATATTTTATAAATTTATTATATGCTGTAACAACTTATAGTTTTAGATTGATAAATTAAATAAATTAAAAATTTTCAAAATGGTAAACGGTACATAGTATTTAGCTATTTTTTATGTAAGTTACTTTTAAAGTCTTTCTATACTATTATTTCTTCTCTCATTTACATATTTAGAAAGTAATTTATTTTATAAAATGCAAATAAAAAGCGTAGCAACCAGTCACCCAAGTTACCCAAGGTAAAACGAATAATACATTGACCCTGTAGTCTAAGAACTACAGCCATACTAAGTTTAAGGCACGGAGTTATAGGGCTTCATAAAACTTGTCATGCTTAAAACACGTCATCTTGTTAACGTCATTTGTTAGAATGTCCTTTACTTATAATATTATATTAATAATTATCTTATTACAATTCTCTTTTCTAATTAACTTAAATACATTTATTATTCTAGTACAGTGTAAGCTTATTTTATTCACACTAATGTGTCTTTTAGATAGGAGTATACTTATAAACATGTTTTCACTGCTTATGTAATTGAAATACACTCAAAGTACCAAAAAGTTTACGAGAATCCAAAAAATCTGTAGTTTAATATTTGACCACATTTTTATGTCACTTTAGTACCTATATAAAAAAACAATAATTATATAATAACCACAGCCAGCAAAAACGAGGACAAGTTACTCTATATAAAAAATATTTAATAAAAATCGAAAAGAAAGTGAGGAACTTTTATACTCTTACTGCAACTTTAAAACATAAATATTTTCTTGTTTTGTTCAATTCCCCATACATATAAAATAGCCGCACCACACAAGAGAGAGAGAGAGAGAAGAGAAGAGCTTTCAAGAAGATATCAAAGCTTTTACTCAATCGCTATAACATGTACATGTATTATAATAATAATTATACGTCATTCTAATGGTGTTTACTATACGAGTACCTGTAATGGCAGTGGTGTATAGGATATGCTTTGAACGACTTGACAGACTATCACTGAAGTGTACCGACTATTTTGCCAGTCATTTAGCTAATTATCATCTATGAGTATATTATATGTTACAAAGCTACTCTACATAATAATAATAATAAAAACTCTTTATTGTACACCCAAAAAATAAACGAAATAGAAGAATACAAGTAAAAGAATATGGTACAATAGGCGACCTTATCGCTGAAATAGCGATTTCTTCCAGGCGACCTTAAGGCGTTGGAAATCGCAAAAAAAATAAAAAATAAACAAATAGTGAGTAGGGTGTGATAGAATAGAGATAACAAACAACAACTACAAACAACTATATAAAAAAAATAAATAAATAAATAAATAAACCTACACAAAGATAATACACATACTCTACATAGTTCGCGTTTAATATTTAATATAGATTAAATATCAAGATTAAAGCTTGAAAGTGATCTGAATTTTCTCTTTATCAGCATTGCTTAAATATAAAATATAAACAAACACGGCCGCTTAAGATGTGTTCAAAACACTTTAGAAATGCATTTAAATCGTCATTACAGTACTGTATTGCCGCCGTAATAATGATTTGACAACGATGTGTGACGTTTGGAACTCATTAAAAAAGTTAAATATTTTATTTTCTTTAAAAAAAAACTCCATAATGTTTATTAAAGTTATGTTATATATGAAAATAATTTTACTCTATTATGTTAATAATTTAATTCTGACCCAATCTTAGTAAACACAAAAACATTTAAGTGCCATATTTTGTTTCTACGTTACGAGTCTACCACAAGGCAGTGGCAGAGATCAAAAAAACGATTTATCTTAATTACTGGGAACCCTTCATCCCCTGTATCTAAACGTCGACATGACAAACAATAGTCATACATAGCGACAGGGCGTGAGACTCTTATATAAGTAACATAAAATTACGTTTATGAGAAATACATTGACCCCATAAGCTTCGATAGATATCTATGAAAGGCATTCTGAATTCCTTCAAATTAATTACAGGTTTTAGTCTTAATTACAACGATCTAGATAGATTGTGAATATTATGTTAACAATAGCTTTAGTCTCAGGTAGTCGGTTAAAAGTGCTTATAAACAAGTAATTAGACACTACCGCGGTGTAGAGTTGCTAATTTCATATCGAGTCGTATATCGTATACACTTGTTTACATATACGAGTGTGTCATTAATATCTAGGAAACGAATGCAACCGTGTTCGTACTTCGTGCTTGAATAAACGAAACTAGTTCCTGAATTTGTTGGAGGTCGGAGCGACTGACCGATATTTGCCATGTCAAATTGTATTTATTTTTTTGGAATAAAATATTAAAATAAAAAAAGAAATATTTATTTAAGAAAAAAATATTTATCTACATCTGCCTTCTTATTTATATTTTTTATATATATATATTATGAATAGTTCATTATATTTTGTAGTATTTTTTTCAAACATTACAATTTATTAGGTCTTTATTTTTATGCCTTAATTTCTTGTTGAATATACAGTATATTGAACCCTACAGTCGCAATGCATTTAACAATCAATTTTCCTTCCTTATAGTTTAACACTTGTTTAAAAACGTAAAAATGAATTGATTCCTTTATTGTTTTTCATAGCAATTTAGTAAACAACACGGATACGTTCATTCAATCGAATAAAATCTATACTAATATTATACAGCTGAATACTTTGGTTTGTTGAACGCCCTAATCTCAGGAACTAATGATTCACATTGAAAAAAAATCATTTTGGAGTCTACCTTATCACGCAATATCTCTATATTTCGACGAAATGGGTAATGGAATCTTTTAACACTAGGTTATTTCTGCTTACTGAGCGAAATGCGGGTTATAGCGAGACAATAGTTTCTTATATCATGTTAAAAGGCAATGACTTATTTGTTCAGGTGTTGTTATAGTTTCGTGATATAAACAGTGAAAGTGTCGCCGTCGTCTGTCCGTCCGTCGCGAGTGTTTCGCATGAAAATATGTTAATGCCACCATTACGTTGTATTGTGCTAGGTAGCTTAGCTAATTATGATTAATGTCATAATATCATTTAATTGAAATTATATAAAAGTACAATCAGCTATTTGAAATTTAATTAATATGTGGGTATATATTTTGTTTTATTTAATGTAATTAATAGAGTTGTAATATAAAAATCAGTTCAGCTCTTTTAAGAAGGTAGATTGGCAAATTTTGTCAAACTGATAATTTGAAATAACGTTTATACACTTATGAATATAATGTTAAGAGAAATTAATGTTTTCATGGCAATGAAATTTTATTCCAATAAAACAAATTTTATTCAAAAAGTTTATCTACTGAGATTCATTTATGTAATATACTCGTAATTTCATTTCAGGAGGTGACGTTTCAATTAAATTATTATAAAAGGTTCAAAATGATGTATAAAATATATCATATAGGTTCAAATATTTTAAATTAATAAATATAATAAACGCAAAAATTAAAAATTAAGCAAGGCTCAACAACGTTTACCTACCATATTACTTTAAAAAGCTGTTCTTTTTTCAAAAATAAAAAAAATATATATTTGAGTCCTCATTAACCACAGACAATTCAATAGGTAAGTTATTACTTTTATAATTTTACTAGTGGACCCGGACGCGGCTACGCCTGCTTGAAGTATAAGAATATTTATTAAACATATTTATAAAATTATTTTCAGTTTTCAATAGAATTAGTAAGAAAATATAAGCCTAAATACTCAAAAAGAATAATAAGTAGAGATATATTATTAGAAAAAATATCTAAGTTATTGAAATGAACCAACAAAAGAAGTAAAAGTAACTAAAGGATATTCTTAATATTAGAAAAAGTACCTAAAGTTTTCCGTGTGTGCGTACATACTCGTAGAAATCGAGTCTATGAAATAACTAAACATTTTTCTATATTAAATAGGTTAATTTTTGCGAGCAATATCAAATAAAATAAAAAGAGAATCAGTGTAGTTTAAATTAATTATAAACAGCAAATAATTACATATAATATATATATTAATATTATAAATAGAAAATTTATAAAACCGTCAACATCATCTGCCCGTTCGCGTCGGTTATACTATGCCGCCCGAACGCTAGGTCATTTCAAATCAGTGACATCTCCTTAATTATTTATTAGAATATTATACAGTACACTATGAATTCAATCTAGATAAAATGCTAAAAGTGACTAGTATATTTATTTTTATAGGGATGAATATCAAACTATTATTTCATTTTGGGTGACATTTTCTTAAAACAACAAACTTTGCAAACCGTTGCTTAGCAACGACGGTTGTTATTTACATGGCAGAATAAAATGCATGTCAAATTAGAAAGTATTTTAATATATTAGTATATATGTGTAATGTAATGTTATATAGCCTATAGCACCTCTGAAGAATGCAGCTTTCATACAAAACAAAAACAAAGTAAATCGGACTAGTAGATCCAGAGACAAACAAACAAACAAATTCTTCCTCTTTATTATATTAGTATATATTAAGTGCATGAAAATTTGCATATCGTTATGTATAACAAAAACACTTAACTTCCGAGTACAAATATGCATAATCCTCTTACTTTCATTTTTCGGAAATATCATTACAAAATCATATTTTTATGACTTAGTTATATTAAAAAGTAAATACGCTTATTAGTTATTTATCTCCAATACAAAAGCGCAAATCCTGCAATTCACGCTAGTATTACGCGATGCCAATGTTTGTATATACAATTGTACATACATACGTATATTGGATCTACAAAAGTGACACCAATTTGACACTTGTGTAAAAAATGTCAATAAAAGAGTCAGTATTATGTCATAGTGGTAACGTTACCGATACCACATTCTCGTACTTGCCGTACGTTCACTCGCTCTCGATTTCAGCATTTGTAAAGTATGTCAGTATGTATTTAATGTTACACTTAGATATGTAGACTCTAGATAGATAGAGATATACCTGTTTTTATTAATTTAGAATCGAATTTAGATTTAATTAATCATTATTATATAATTGCAATTAATATGTATAATATAAATAATTAATTATGTATTATATTATGTAATTATATTTTAAATCAAGCAAATGTTGATTTCCTTGCCTGATATTCTCAGCGGAACTTCATTCCAAGCCAGTGGGTCTGTCACTGCTGACATATTTTTGTATCTTGATGATTCCATAAGTTTATATCTATATAACCCAAATATAGTAATATAACAATAATAATATAACCACTAGCTTTACCAATATATTATATATGTAAAATTAGAAGTAATTTATGCGTCTATATTAACAGTTAATAGAATATGATAATCAATAAATCATCCTTATTAAGTCACACACTCGTATTAAGTATACCATGACTATCGACTGTATATAACGGTATCGACTTCGTTATATTATTGGATGGAAAATATTATATATTTATCCCCATAAGAAATAAATAATAAAATACTGTTAAGTATGCATTTAAAATTAATTTTAAGAACCTTTCTTAATTACAAAGCTTAACATTATGTGTAAATTTCTATTATTTATGCAATGTTTTAAATATGATTATATCATACATTTTATAATTTTAATAAGAATTATTAACGTAAAGGAATATTTTATGTAAGTACACCCATCTTGGCATTTATTTAGACTGCGCGTTTGATCTTCTTTGGGTGAAAAATGCATTACTAGCTAATAAAAATGCTATACTGTTTAGCTTTGTTCATCACGTTACGTTAATCAGGATGACATAAGAAAATGTTTTTTTTTAAATATGTATATATATATATATATATATATATATATGTATTTATTTATTTATTTGTTTCAATTAAACACTACAGACACGAGGTCCGTATTTTTTTTTACTTTTTCACAACTATTAGCTAATCGATTTTATTTTTATCTGTTACTTAAACTAGGCTTATACTCGTATGTAAAGGTATAAAAAATGTTAAGTTAATTTGGTACTTAATAAAAATATTTATTTAATCAATTGGATAATAATAACCTTATGTGCATAGTAACAAATTAATTCTCATATAATATATATAAAATATATAGAGTTTCTCATGGCACACATTATTTTAATATGAATGAACACTTACCGGACGTAAAACGGAATTGCATGATAATTAACTATTTATCTTAATATGTGTGTATGAATTAATGAGAAGCGTTTACTATGCATATTAATTTTATAGCTGTAATCTTGATATTAATATTAACTTTTAGTTTGATCGTTTTACCTTTTAATAAATAGGATGATAATAAGTAGGAGGATATAAGATATCTTGCCGTTACTATTTATCTTTAAAAAAATGCAAATACCACAATTGATTTAATAGATATGCTTTATTTGCTTAATATCATTTGCTAGTTGTGCAATGAGAATATGAGAAATAGTGATTAAAAATCCCTCTATTATTTTTTAGTGTTATGTCTATATATATATAAATGGAAATCTATAAAATTATAAAATTCCAGGAGTGGGAACCTAATTTTTGAACACCGTATACTGTGAGACATTTTCCGATTTCATAAATACATTTATTATTTTTCTAATGTAAACTCTATCTAATATTACCTACATCTAATAAATTTCAACGTCGAATTCATTACAATATGTTGATACCTACTATGCCTCAGATGATATTCGCGAAACTAATAGTAAAATAATAGACAGTCATGTTTATTATATAAATGTTTCTACTATACTAATTAATTGATCGTTTATGACCACCATCAATCATTCAATATACCTAATTATAATAAATATGTTTTACATAATAAATATTATTAGTATATTTTAACTTTATAAAAGCCGTCATGGCGTAGTGGCGATGCGACAATGCGACGGTTCTGGGTTGGATTCCCACGGAAAATGAATTTGGAAAATATTTATTAATATTTTAATTTCCTCGCTCCGGTAAAAAGGGATTTGCAGCCACTTAACACGCAATACCCAGAAAATTCGGCGGTAAATGGGGAATGGAGTGTTGTAACACTAGGTTCCTGCCTAACAGCAGTATACGGCGTGGAGCAAAAAACAAATAGTTTACTTAACCTTAGCGCTTATACATTAATGGAATTTATTTAATTTAATTTTACATATTTTCGTTTTCTTTTCAGATGTAATCAATGTGAACCATGCGTAGCGATATGGCGTATCGGGGGCTCTCACAACACGTGGAGCTCGACCGGGCGGCTGACCCCCGGGACAGGTTTAACTTGCAGGAGCTAATAGGCGAAGGGACCTATGGCGAAGTTTATTGTGCAAAAGATAAAAAGACTGGCAAAAGAGTTGCTATTAAGGTAGAATATTTTAATTTATTTGTATGTAATTCTTTAAAAAAAATATCTATCTAAACGAGAAAATATACTAATTGTTAAAATTATCTAATAATGGAAGTGAACACTTAACGATTTAATAAGAATAAAGACTACTTTATGCATATTTTTAAATAGATATTTAATTTAATGAACGCCATTCATATTATGTCATTTAAATTGACGTTACTTCTATTAGTCTGTATATGGGAGGTATTGTTCGCTTATGGTTTGTAATGGATTGTATAGATTTTATCTCAAAAGCCGGTATTGGTGTCAAGGCCGAATTACCACGTACTGTGATGAATAGCACCTTTTATACCCAGCGGCTATAATTGCTTTTATACTTGGAGTGTGAATTCCCATGATAGACATATTACTTGAAAACAAACATTGAAACAACATAATATATAAACTTAATTTTGCGTCCAGTCAAAAATATAAGGAAAAACAATAAAATGAGCAGTATTTATTTTTCACGTTTTCAGGTATTAGAAAATATTGCTGAAAACATTGAAGAAATAGAAGAAGAGTTCCTCGTGTTTCGAGATTTATCAAGCCATCCTAACATTCCAGAGTTTTTTGGTCTTTTTTTAAAACGAGGAGGAGTATCAGCTGAAGATGACCAAATATGGTTTGTTATGGAGGTTCGTATTTGATGAATAATCTCGTAAATATAATCATTAAATATAAAATGTATAATTACTCGAGCGAAAAAACAAATATCTACTAATTATATTGTATGTAATGCAAGTAAATTAGTTTTGAGTGTTAATTAGTACGTATGACTATAATTTATTCTTCAATTATAATTTTAAAGGATTACACTTTTTATTTTACTTTATAGCTCTGTACGGGCGGGTCCGTAACTGATTTAGGAGCAAGCATGCGAGCTAGAGGCAATACTTTAACGGAACCACAACTTGCATATGTTCTCCGTGGAACTGTTCGAGCGTTGACACATCTTCACTCTCACAGATGTATGCATCGTGATGTTAAAGGCCATAATATTTTATTGACTGAAAATGCTGAAGTGAAACTTGTTGATTTTGGAGTCTCATCACATCTAGCAGCTACAATTGCACGGCGCAACACATCTGTTGGCACTCCATACTGGATGGCACCGGAGGTAAATATCTTATTCTTAATGCTAATTACACATTTAATTGAAATTTTAAAGCCACTACTGCGTATTTTTTTAAGGTAATTGCTTGCGAACAGCAGTTGGATCAATCGTATGATTGTAGATGTGATGTATGGTCAGTTGGCATCACAGCAATAGAATTGGCCGAAGGAGAACCTCCACTGTCTGGGTTACATCCCATGAGAGCGTTGTTTCAAATACCCAGAAATCCACCACCAGCATTATCACATCCAGAGCTTTTCTCACCACAATTAACAGATTTTATATCAGAATGCTTAGTAAAGGATATGAACCAAAGGCCTTTCGCGAGAGAGCTTCTAGAACATCCTTTGCTGTTAGCAGTTAATAATTTTGAGGAAAAGGTAAGTTTATTAATTACATAAATAAATGCAACAAAAAACGTTTAATAATTGATTAAATTGTATTGACATATTATGTCGTTTTCATTAAAGATTCGTAAAGAACTTCGCGCTGAAATAAAACGACAGCGTGCAGAAGGCCGAAGTTGTCGTGCACCAGAAGCTACCACTAAACGAGGAAAATTAAAATCCCATCGAAAGGCTAAACCAGAGAAAATGTACACAGATGATTTAGCTACCCTTGAAACTTTAACAGAAGACGCAATAGTTGAGCAACTACAAAAAAGATACGTGCAAGATCAAATCTATACTTATATTGGTGATATCTTAGTCGCAGTTAATCCATTTACTGATATAGGAATATACACCACCAAGGTATGTACTTTTACTATGTAAGTTTTATAACTGATTTTTAACTTAAAACTGTACAAGTTGGACAAAAAAAATTTAAGAGTATTTCACTAAATTTATAAATTTACATTCTAAAATTATGTAACATAAATATAAAAGTAATATAATTAAAAAGTCATTAGTAGTAAGTATATGACATAAAATTTTATCAATTTTATAGACACAGCAATTATACCAAGGTCGGTGTCGTTCTGATAATCCACCGCACATCTATGCAGTGGCAGATGCCGCTCACCAAGCGTTAATGCACCAAAAGCAAAACCAGGCTATTGTTATATCAGGTGAAAGTGGAGCCGGGAAAACTGAGTCAGCCAACCTCCTTCTCAAACAGTTTGCATTTCTATCAAAAGTATATAATTCTAACACTGTAATAAAAAAAATATCATTAGGTATATTAATTATATCACTTAACTTAAAAGTATTTAAAATATTCTTTTAGACACAACATGGAAATTTAGAAGATAAAATTCTACAAGTAAATCCTATAATGGAAGCATTTGGGAATGCACGAACTGGCATCAATGCTAATAGTTCTCGTTTCGGAAAATACTTGGACTTGTCAATCATGAAAGTGGGTAGAATTTCAGGTGCTCGAATATCTGTTTATCTTTTAGAGCAATCGAGAGTCGTTCACCAAGCATTGTAAGTATGGCAGAAGTAATGTGATTTTAGACAATTATAGACATTTTTTAATGTTCTTCTTGCTTCATTAATTAACTGCTGATTGTTGCAATCACAATGGTTTTGTGAAGTATTGTTTACTTAGGTAAAAACCTGTAGAGATTAGACACAATATCTGACATTCATATTTATTAAACTGTTAAATATATATTTTTTTTAAATAATCATTAATATTAGTTAAATGCCAAGTAACGGAATTTTATGAATTTAAAACATATGGGTACGAGTAAGTTATATGTACTGATAAAAAGTTATAACAATACCGAAATCAAAGAAAAATATTTGAAGGTTTCAAATTATGTTTTAGGGGTGAAAGCAATTTCCACGTCTTTTACTATCTCTACGATGGACTGGAGAGTGAAGGTCGGTGGAGAAAATATTATTTAGATGAACAACTAAAATCCAGACATCGATATTTACAACCGCTTTCAGTAGTTCATCGAGAACATAATGTGCATCGATGGAGACAACTCAACCAAGCTTTTAAGGTAATTTACAATTAACCATTTCTGTAACTTGCTAATAATATTTCGGCAAGAAGAGGCAATATGGTCATATGGTTATTTATATTAGTAATATAAGATTCGATATGTCAATTCCAGGTGGTGGGTTTTCAAGAGGAAGAGGTGCAAATCATATATAGAATGTTGACTGCTATCTTACATCTTGGTGATATAGAATTTGCAGAAACAACTGGGGATCATAATGCTGATAATAGAGCAACTATAATCGACACAGCACCTTTACACAGAGGTAATTGAATCTTAATACAAATTATTTTTAAATCAAGAAAAAACTAGGATACGACCAGAATATTAGATTGTGGAGGATTAAATAAAGAGTTTAGTAGAAAATAATGATTTTAAGGTACAAGGTTTACATACACTTGGTACTGCCGACGAAAACAGAGAGGTATTATAAGTGTATATGTATGTCTAAATTTGTCGTAGCTCCCAAACAGATTAACTGATTTTGATTTCGTTTCTTTTGTTCGAAAGGTGACTTAATCGAGAGATTTACTTAGCTATCATTAAAAAATATATCAGCTCGTTCTAATTGTTTCTTTACTTTTTAAAGCTTTTTGTGTCGGGCGTTTTTAAATATCATTTTTAGGCCTGCAAGCCTGTCTTTTACAGCATATTATTTTAGTTTTACTGTAAATACACTGTAAAGTTATAGTATACAAAAAACAACGTGGAGGCCAGACAATGATTAGTTTATATTTTCATACATTTATTATAAGAAATTATATTTTTATATTTTCTTTTAAATAAACGTTTTAATTGCATTTTCAGCTTCTTGTTTACTGGGTGTGGAAACAAATGATCTCCGAGAATGCCTAACGAGCAGCAGCGTAGTTACTAAGGGAGAAACAATTGCTCGCTATAGTTCACCTACGGAGGCCGCAGTAGCCAGAGACGCAACCGCAAGAGGGATTTATGCAAGAGCTTTTGATAGAATCGTAGAAAGAATTAATGCATTGCTTTGTCAATATAAACCACTTAGGTTTGTTATATTCATATTAAGAAAATGATTTTATTATAAATAACATGATTTAATTATACATGTATTATATTAATTGTATTTCTTTTTTACAGCGATCAGCTATCAATTGGAATCTTAGACATTTTTGGATTCGAAAATTTTGCTAGGAACTCTTTCGAACAATTGTGCATAAATATTGCAAATGAACAGATACAATATTACTTTAATCAACATATTTTTACGTGGGAACAACAAGAGTACATGGCTGAGGGGGTACCTGTAGATCTTGTGGAGTTCTCTGATAACAGACCAGTACTGGATATGCTGCTATCTCGACCAATGGGTTTACTAGCTTTACTCGATGAAGAAAGCCGATTTCCTCGATCTAATGATAGGAGCCTTATTGGTTAGACAATTTTTTTAATTAATGTTTTTTTTCAAACTATTCATAGAAAATAATTAATGAGTTACTAAGTAGCTACTATAACAACATAAATTTTTCGAAACCTTTACATAATCGATGTTTCAATATAAATTTCAGAGAAATTTCATAGAAATATAAAGAGTAAATATTATGTTCGACCGAAGTCGGATGCGGTATGTTTTGCAATCCATCACTTTGCGGGTCGAGTTGTTTACCAAGCAGACGGTTTTCTAGAAAAAAATCGCAACTTTTTACCCCCAGAAGTTGTTCAACTAATGAGACAAAGTCAATATGATATTATAAGATTTTTGTTTCAATGCCCCATCACTAAAACTGGAAATTTATTCTCTGCTTTGCATGGAGAAATTGAAGCGCGAAGTTTGGAAAGTCCAATATCCAGCGATTTTCGGGTACCGTATACTCTTTTTTTTAATACAAATATTTATTTCTCAATGCATACAAGTCTTCCAACTATTCGAAGAATAGTAATCAAAAATCTCAATACACTTTGATACACGCTCATTAGAAAAATAAAACATCTATTTTTTTTGTGTTTATGTGTTACCCTGTCAATTTAGAACCAGTACTATAAAAGTTATTAATTGTAAATTTCCTTTATAGGATCGCTTTAATAGTCGAGGTCTAGCATCACAATCAAGAGCACAGCAAACTGTTTCAACATATTTCCGCTTTTCATTAATGGAGTTACTTCAGAAGATGGTCAGCGGTACACCACAATTCGTAAGATGTTTAAAACCAAACGATACTCGTTCACCAAAAAATTTTGATTCTGCGAAAATACTGAAGCAGTTACGATATACTGGGGTCTTAGAAACTATAAGAATAAGACAAAATGGATTTTCACACAGACTTGCTTTTGACGAATTTATTAAAAGGTTACCATACAAAAATAACTAATTGAATCATATACATTACTTTAAATTTATACATTCTTTGTTAAAAGTTTATCATTCGTTCAGGTATAGTTTCTTGGCATTCAGTTATGATGAGGAGGTAAAACCTAATCGTGATTCCTGTCGCCTTTTGTTGTTGCGATTGAAAATGGACGGATGGGCACTTGGCAAATCTAAAGTATTTCTTAAATACTATCATGTAGAAGTGCTCTCACGAATATACGAAGAACAGGTTATATGATTTAATTTAATTTTAAGATTAAATTTTTCATAATATATTCAAAAAAATTGTTGTGATTTCATATTTCCTTTCAGTACTATATTCATCAAAAAATATTTTATGAATGTTTCAGATAAGAAAAATTGTTATAGTCCAAGCACGTGTAAGGGGTTGGTTAGCCCGAAAGCACTTCATGCGGCTCAAAGCGCAAATGGCTATCTCCGTTTTGACATTGCAGCGACATGTTCGTGGATGGTTAACAAGGAAACGACTTCAAGAACGCCAAAAGCAACTTGCTAGAGAATTTCAAAGAGGTCAGATAGAAAAAGAAAACCAAAGGAAACAACAACGAGCAGGTGCGAATTAACTCACTATATAAAATGATAGATAAAGAAAAATCAATATGAAACTTTGAATTTCATCACTCATATTCCGTCACGAAATAGGTGGTTATTATATAATTGATGATATGATGATGATTTTCACTACTTATCCCGCTAAAATACATAATATTTATAGATATTAAATAGAATTATATCGAGGAAATTTTTAAGTAATTATTATCAGATTATTAATAAACATAACAAACATGAAATTATGTCGTAGGTGTTCCAATTAAAGGCAATATAATGGCCAAGTTTCTAAGGCGGGATGCACATGATAGCGACGGCAATGAAACACACTTTAGTAACAAAGAGAATGTTGATTCTTCTGCGGCTATAGTGATCCAGAGTCGTAAGTTTTTATTAATTGTTTTATAATTATTTAAAATTATTAACTATATACATTTTTAAAATCCATTTTTTTTAATTCGTATGTGTTTATAATTTCTTAACATTACTTCGAAACTATTTTTCTTTCACTATTAAAGCATTTATAATTAAGCGTTATAAGTTATTAGCATACAATAAAATTAGTAAAAAAAGTAAAATTTAAATTCAGAATATAAGACAGCGCCATCTAGAACAGTAAAGACAAGCTAACATGTACTGCGATATGTTGGTCAAATAACTAAAAAAAACTTCTCTGATTACTTATTTTCGTATGAAATGAAAAGAGCTATTATTGAACATCAGGATTACTCAAAAGAGATAATTTTTTGATATACATTTCATCTTCATCTCTATTATAGTTTATAATTTAAACATTCTCGTAAAGTACGATATTTAATAGCAGCAAGCAAAGATACTTAATACTACGTTATTAGATTATGTATTATATCAAAATATTATAGATATGAAATTAAATTTGTGAACATTTTAAAAAACTGCTGAATCAATTTAGATTTAGATTTAAATTTAGAAAACTTTACAGTAATAAAGCTTATATAATACATAGACTACAATTTATGTAAATATTTCATATAATAATAATTCAACAAATTTAGGCGGTCGAAGCCGCGTTTTGGTCGTTAGTTAGATAATAAAAGTATTTAAGTTCAGTGTGATGCTAGCACCATTACAGTCCACCGTGGTTACACAGCTCGACGTAAGCTGGCCAAGGGGCGGGCGCCGCCGCCGCCGCAGCACTCGCCGCCCGCGCCGCCCTCGCAGCAGCAGGTCATGCAGGGCTATTCCGTACAAGAGCGAGCAGCGCAACTACAAAGTTTTGCTGATCAGGTATAATATTTTTATATATAGGCTTTTTATTGTTATTTTAGCAAGTGTTCATATTTTACTAGTATTGTTGTTTTAAGTTTGTAAATTAAGATTGAGTGGCCATTTTGAATTAATTACTCGATCTATTCAACGTTTACTATAGTGAATACAGTAAAACACACACATTTTGTTTTTATTGACAATGTGTCAAAAGTAGACATTTATTTAGCAAAAAATTGATAGGTTAATTGTATATTATTAAATAAATTTTGTTATTAAACAGTTATTTCATTTACCATAAATAAAGATTTTCTATCCAAAGCGTTCCCATAAGAAATGTTAGTCGGCACAAATTAAACAAGAACTGTATTATAGGTTCACATTAAAAATCAAGATGTGCATAAGAACCTTCGGCGGAATAAGCCAGGGATTCGTTTAAAAGAGGTGACAAAACCTCCAGAAGAATATCAACCACCTCCTGGATTCAGTTTAGTTCCTTCTATCATAAGAGGTCAGCCATCACAAGTAGAACAAGATGCCAGTAGACTTTCCAGGTACGAAAATAATTGCATATTATAATTCTTGAAAAGAGTCTTCATTTGTATGCACTCTATTATTTTGATTTCAACATTGTATGCAATAAAAGTAAAATATGATTATGAAAAGAGAAATAGTCTTGGACTTAAAATATTTTTTATCTCATTTATTACGCTTACTTGGACACGGCCAGTCCTTCGCCGGAGTTCTATGAAAGCGACACTATGCCATGGGATCAAATATTCCAGATGAAAGATATTTGTATGAGAAACATAAGGTTTGTATAGAAATATTCAGGGATGGTTAACTCATGCAGATACGTGTTGTATGTAGTTGTGAATGAAATTTTTTTGAAAGCCTCACAGTAGATACCATAAATAAAAAAAGGGTTTTTATATTGAAATAATCACACATTAAATCATATCTTTTATAAAATTTAAAACCCTTGGTCTCGGCAGCAAAATGATAATTCTTGTCAACGTGATCCAAATTTTTATTGAATACGTGCTAGAAGCGTCATTACGTCAATATATATAGAAAAATGTGATTTAAATTGTATTCCTCTGAAAAAGCAAAATTCTATCATGATTGAATATTTTGGATGAAATTAAACCCTAATTTATCCATTTCCAGAGAACCAGATAATAGAAAAGAATACAACGAGGACACACCCTTACAAAATAATCGCAACCGTCAAAACCTTCCGTGCAGTAGGCAGTGTGGTGGTCTAGTCAGGTATGATATCGAAAATAATATATTGACTTACTGGCCATAAGAATAATTAATATTCAAAACAATGTTGCATGCAATACAAAGCGGATTACTAAAAAAGGGGTATGGTGTCATTTTCTGTCTTGATTATTTCTGTATTAAAGCTTCTTTGTTTGTTTAGAAAAATCTTCATTTAATGTTCATCTATATTTAGTAGATTTATATCAAGTAATACATTGTTATATTTTGTAGATTTAAATATACGTATTTAATAAATCACTAAATAAATGCTAAACCTTCCCTCGTAATATGTCAAATGTTTTGCTAGGCTCATAACTTTAAACGTCATTGCCAAACATAAGAACTAATATATTATCTATTATTTATTGCAGTAACAAAATAATAGAGCTAGTGAAACAAACTCAGAAAACCGATATCCCACCGCGTCCGGTATACAGTCCAGCGTACGACCCCGAGTCGGACCTACGGAAAATCCTTCGCAATTCACCAGAAATGCTCGCAACGCCCGTTTTTAGTTCAGACGATGACTACACAGAAGGACCTTTTAGGTTTAAGCAGTTACTTCGACCAACACTAGGCCCTACAGAAAGTCTTCGAAAACGCAAAGTACGCAATTCATCCGGTCGTAGTCCATGGATGTCTGACAGTTCTCAGGACAGCAGTAGCTCTAAAGAAGCCCTCTATAATAAACGACGTCCACAAATCAGTATGGGCGTTTATTATAATTAGCTTGATGACTTTTATTTTTTTGTTTTTAAAGTGTTATACTAACTTAGAATTAGAAAAATATTTTTTAGAAACATATAAAACAAATTATATAGCAGGATTTAAGCCCGCGCACGCCTCTTGGATGGTATCCAATAAGCGAAAGTTTAAATTTCGTTACGTTCAAATTTTTATACGTTTCTAAAAAGAGTTAACTCGTAACTACGAACTATGGTCAATCATAAAGTCTTAGTATTTGGTTTGAATGATTGCTATGTGATATAATTATTTATAATTATTCTTCGATAAGTTGTAAGTATAAATAGGGGTGTCGCTCTGATCATGTTAAGTGAAATAGATTATATCATATAAGTATATTAATGGATAAAATCCTTATCCTAAAAAAAATGTGAATGTCTTTATTTATTAATGAATTTAACGGATATACTAAAGAAAAGTTATTTTTTCTTTTCACTGAGTCTAGAATATAATATTAGTTTAGTAATTCATAATTTTCTTTTTAATATCGACAATGTGATGAGAATACCGCCATTATGCTTATAAATAAAAATAACTTGAAAAAAAAATTACCACCTAACATATGTTAAAGTAGGATATATACAATATTTAGTATTTATAATTAAATACTATAATGTTAATTTAATTGTAACAATTACCAAAGTTTATGTATATGTATTTTAAATATAAATGAAAATGAAATGTATTATATGAGAAAATTATTTTATAATGAAATAATTTAGTGATTCTCGAGTTAATGATATCAAGTAATAATTTATAGAAAATATTACAATATTTAGATCTCTTATATTGTTATGATGATCATCAAGATCTATTCATTTATTATGAAAATAATATTGATAATTTATATATAAAAGGTATTTAAAATAACACTCTAATAAAATAATTTATACATATGGTTTCAAAAAAAAATATTAGAATAAATCATTGACAAATTGTGTGATAATGTGCCAATGATTATATTATAAGGTTATGTTCATTCACCAAGAAATAAAAATTCTGTGAACTCTTAAATTTGTCTTTTTATTTATTACCATCACAATATCATTTACTTATTAAATTAAATTAGCAATATAAAAGTATTAAAAACAATATATAAATAAGACTAATTAAATAGTACCCTGTACCACACAGACTTATAATTGGCGTCTCCAATCAAAACAAAATAAAACACGCAAAGCTGTAGTTTTTATATTCCCGCAAGAGTTCGTGTAAACACGCAATGTCACGTTTACGGGCGTCGTGGGGCGGCGGGGCGACGCGGCGGGGCACGCGCCCGCGCAGTCGCGCCCGCGCCTGCCATGGCGGCCGCCGGCCTGCCCGACGTCGACCTCCACCTCCTGCAGATAAAAACGCGATCCATCGAGAAAACACTACTCCCACTCATCAAGCAGGTACGCCACGCATGCATTTCTAGAATCCACAAAGAGACTTCCTTCCGCAAGTCACTGCTGTGCACTGTCCATGACGTTCTTTCATAATACAGCTGTACTGGAGTAACCCTCTGACGTAGCCTCTCTTCGCTGACGATATTCTCGGTTTTTACGCAATGTCTAAACTCGTAATTCTATTTTCGGCTCGTACAGTCGTCAGCTTGCAACGTTACTGTCTGTGTTTTACGTCAGATGATGTCAGATTTTCCCGCCTTGTCGACATCTGTTGATCGCCATACTGCGCCGCAGTAAGTGTCACATAGGAGAGCGGCAAATTTGAAAAAAATAAATAAATTAACGATTGTTATAAACGAAACAGTTGTTTACACAACACATCGTCCAAGAAAGACGTATCACATTGTGCCCTGGCGAGCCAACTTAACAGAATAAGATTAATGAAGGTGGTGGTCTCGCGAGTCGCACGTGGCGTCGGGAGGGCGGGCGGAGGTGCGGGGTGGCGTCGGCGGCGGATCGATGGTGGTCGCGGCCCGGCGGGCGGCAGTGCTGTCAGTGCCGCCAGTGCCGCCAGTGCCGCGGCAGAGTCGCGCGGAGCCGTGCGGTGCAGCACAGCCAGCGCCACGAGCACGTGCGCGCGCCCGCCCTCCCCGATGGACGCCCTCTCCGACGACGACGACTATGCGTGCCGCGAGCCCCAGGTATGGCGCGACTCGCGGCTGCTACTCTGTTTCCGGCGCGAACCTTTGTAAATATAGACAGCACGACCATCCCATGAAGCCAATTAGATTTCAAATCAACAAGTAGTCAAAAATTGTGGTCGCGTGCAAGAACGACCTTGAATAAAGCTCCCTTAACACTGTCTGTATCGTGCCCCGTCGCTATGTATAGAGTGGTTTCATTCAATTTAGGTTACTTAGTAAAAAAATGTTTTCAAAGCTAAGCTTACTTTGTTAGAAATTACCATTGTGAAATTTTCACATTGGAATCATCTCTCAAATATTTTTATTGTTATTGATAAAAATTAAGTATGTGACATCCACAATGTCTTCAAGAAAATGTACATATAACAAAAGAAAATACTTATATATTTTTAAATGCAAAACTAAACTACTAATTGAAAGTAATTTGGAAAGAGTAATTAGGAATTAGCTCGTTATACAAGAATCGCTGTCGAAATAAGTGTTTTTTAACATTTTGTTTTCAAAATTCAACGAGTTACTAGCTTGCTCAGTTCCACTTCGGGAAAATATAAACATTTGTGACAAGCTTCACGTTTTGCTGTAAGAATTTATGCGAAGCACAAATTTTTTACATAATTTCATTAAATATATTATGAGAATAATTTCATTAAATTAAAAGTTAAGATAGTAATTTTCACCTTTTTTTTACCTTCACGGCTGAATGATACATGTATCCCGCACGAACTAAGGTAGACAGAACCTATTGTAAGGTCAGTCACCATTTTTCGCCGAAGTTTGGAGGTATTGCGTGTTTAGTGGGGTTGAGATCCACGCAATGTTAGCCTCGACATCAGAATTCCTTGAGTAGGATTCCAACCCACAAACCTGTCATTTACAGTCATACGTTTGTGCCCTTTCCCCCATAACTGGCTTAAACTTCGGCTGACTTTTAACTTTGTACAATTAGAAAACAAAAACACTTTTCTTTTTTCTTTCGTCACGTTCTCTTTATTAATACCAAAATAATTGAAAAGTTAGTAAGATGTTAATTATGAAAGATATATCCCGAAAGAGAAAAGTTAATAATTTATTAGAACATGTGAACAATGCAGACTGCAATTTCATATCTCCAAATGACTATAATGAAACCTATTCTCCTCGTCTGAACTGCTGACTGTGGCTTTTCAATTGAACTAAAGTCTCATTAATAATTCATAGCCAAAATCTCGTTCTACAATTTCTATTTATCTGTATAATTCAATAAATGATTAATTTCAAAATAATATTAGCTTACATAAATATAGTTAATTTCTATTTATGTCTTTACAATTTTGTTAAATTACTGCAAGCTTACTTCGTAACGTAAATTTTAGAGTTGCAATGTTTATGACTTCGTAACGTAAATTTTAGAGTTGCAATGTTTATGACGTTCAAAATCCATCATTTTACGAGCTCAATTTAATTATGCTACGAATCTTTCAACGACCTAATTAGAATAATAGTTTAAATAGAATAAAACATAATTCTCCATTTCAAAGAACCAAAAATATGTAAATGTAAACTAAAAGATAAATATGTTTTTTACTAAATAGTACGTGTTGCAAATATATTTTCAAGCTCATTCAGTCAAGTATTTTATAAAAGTTTCACTAATAATACGCCTACGTACCAGCTGCATTTGTATAAAAATATTGGACCTATTCATGATCACAACTTATTTTCTATAGCCATTTGCGTTTATGATAGTTTTTAATAAACAAAATACATTTTTTGATAAATAGAAGGAAATGTAGATTAAATTTATATATTTTGTTTACTTTTTTTTTATTCAAAACCGCAGATACTCATTAAGTTTTTTATCAAATCTCCTTGAAGACAAAGAACTCCCTTAAATCTTACAATTGTTTTGGGATGCATATATTATCAATTTATGAGTAAACTTCTTCTCGTCTTCTGGCAATTGTTTTTTCTATTAAATCGTAACAATAATACGCCAGTCGACGAGGCCAGGCGTCTGAAAGTGATTTTTTTATGTATACCTATGATTTAAACAATAATTGCCACATATTTTTCAAAATTTAATAATTTATATATTATGATAGATTAGCAGTCTCGTGGCAACAAGAAGCGAGGCGGCTGCAGGCGGCGCGGCGGTGCAGCGAGTAGGCGCCGCCGTCTGTTGCGCTGTCGAACGCTTCGTGGCCGTAGGGGAGACCATTGCTGATGACAACCCTGACGTACGCCATAGTATGGTGCTGGCGTGCAAAGAGGCGAGGGCCGCAGGTATTGTGGTTGATCGTAATTAGTTAATATCACGGTATTGTTATGTAATATGCAAAATTTACGACCTGTTCATGCAGATGAAAAATATTTATAAGTAATATTATTAACGGAAGTCGTAAACTTGTAAATATTTTTTTAAACTTTAATTCAGAAGCAGCTATGAGATTCGCATTTCAAATTGAAGTAATATAAAAGGAGGAGAACGAATAAAAGTCGCATCTGTCATGTTTTTTTTTCACCTTCACAGTGTATTCTACATATAGCCGGGAAGGCAGATGGAATCTAGTGTTAAGATACTCCGTTCTCCACATTTCGTATGGGAATCGAACCCACAGCCATTCAGTCACATTACAGTCACACGCTTATGCCACTGCCCCGCAAGGATTTCTGTCTACTTTCGTCTACTTATCAAGCAAAATAACAAAAGACACACAAAAATAAAAACTACATTCATAAATAATTCTATATTCTAATATTCGTCACATTATGTGTGTGGAAACGTAGTAAACTCTAGTATGGTAAACAAAAGTAATGTAATCATTATCAAATTACTTCCATTTCCATAAAAATATGTATATTATGAAAAGTAATCAGAATTATTATTTTCCATGAAATATTTTATACGAGTAGAGTTTATGTAAATAATTGTACGGTGATTTAGATTTTACTTACTAAGTATATAAATCTATATAAAAATAGCTATGAATAAAATGTCGTAAATATTTTTACTAAAGTTAATTTTTTTTTAACGTTCAACAATACACTTACTGCAAGTAATATTTATCGTGTACTAACTTAACTTAACCACTGAAGGTTAGCTCATGGAAAAAATGTATAGAATTACAAATACACCAATAGACGGATTTTTATTTACATAGGTATAACTTTCGTTACATTCGCTGAAAAATATCAGAGAGATCGAGATAGTAAAATATTTTAAAGTATAATTATTCTAAAAGTATGCATAAAATTACATAAACATCGAACAAGTTGAAATCTTTCAACTTATCCAGGTTGCGGTCGTTTCTTCACGACTTTACACATTTTATTATATAATATATTCAATATTATAAATAATATATTAAGAGCTTTAAAAGTTTCATTATGCCTAATGCAATAATTTATAAAACATTCAATTTACTATAAATTTCAATAATTCGTTTTCTCGACAAGTTATATACCACATTACCCTGTTATGCGGCGTTGAGTTCCGTAGAATTTGGGAATTTGTGCGGATTTAGAGTAAAGCTAAAAAAAACGGTTATTATAAAATTTAATAAAAAATAACATTTTATCCTGTAAAGATCGTAATAGAATGTTAACGGGTAGTTTCATAACATTTATAAAAATGTGGTTTGTACTAAAAAATAACAAGTTTAATTTTCTAACTTGATATAAGTCGCTATCTTTACTGTAAAATGAAATAATACGTTTTCATAAAAGTTATTTCTGTGGAGTATCTTCAAGTAAAAGTTTTAAAGTATAAGAAATTGCGAATTTTTGTGTTTATAACTTATTTTAAGTCCGAGAAAAGACCAACGAGACCAGTAGAGATAAGTAAATGAAGTTTTATTTCAATTAGAAAGGGTAAAATGAATGACAAAAGCTCTAAAAAGATTCATTATTTTGATAGCAGTTAATTTTAATATAGATACAGACAATCTTTAATTGCATTTTATATACTTTACTGTTAATTCGCTGATGAAATGCACGTCCCCCGAAAACAAATACTATAATGTGATACTTTTTTTATTTATGTAAATTCAAAATAAATAATTTTATTCAAAATAAGAAGTTACATGCTTCATTTTTTGTGCAAAAAATAATTCACCACCAGTTCATTAAAGTTAATGCCGAAATATATATTCTCATATCAATTTTATATCCTGTCTCCCTCTAAAATCTGAAATATCCAAAAATTACTCACAGAACTCTATAATCCGTTTAAATCAAGAGAAGCAAACAGGGTTGAAAGAGAAATTTATTTTTTAAATAAAATTTCATTATCTTACGGTTTATTGAACGTGCAAAGCCTATATATAAGCTCCTTGTTATTAAGTGAAGTAATTAACTTTTATTATTAAGTAAAATAACGTAGACTGCAGCGTTAAGTTACCTAATTGCATACAAAGAAAAGTCGGTCGCGGGTGCAACTTGAAAGGTGCGTGCAGCTTTTTAGACATGTTCAATTACAATTAACATTATTACTGTAGATTAGTAGGAAAAGGAGTGATTTTACCTTTCCTAATTCGTTATAAAACGAGAGGCCCCTTTAATATAATTCATAATTATTTTATGTTTTATAATTTTTGTAGGTACATATTAATTAATAATATTTTTTTTTTGCGGATACCCAGATCACTGTATAATGGATACCATATACATTTTATATAGATAGATCGAATAAACATATATCTACGTAGATATTTTTTTGGTTCAGTCAACTATTTATTTATTAATAAAAAAAAATAAAATAAAATATCAATGCAATATTATTTAATTAGATTATTAAATAAATTATAATTAAGTAGGAAGATGACAATTAAAAATGTATTTATATTAAATATTTATTAAATTTCTTAAACATAAAAAAATTAATACGACCGAAGTTAGAACCAATTTCCACTATACTAAAATGCTTGCTATGTATTAATTCTTTAAAAATGGTCCAAGTTTATAAAAGGTATTGTAAAGACTCGTGACTCCATTCGGAAAACAATAGCTCAACAGAAGTAAACAACCCAACATAATATTCCAAAAAAAGAATAAAAACCTTCAAAATCACTTTACAACCTTTAAATGTACTATGTACGTATAAAAATATATATTTGTATTTATTTTCGACTGTTTTATACATATAAGTGAATATAAATCATATGCTGAAAAGTATATAAAAATATTTTTGCATTTTTTATAAATTATTACGTGCAACTTAGTACCGCTTAAAATAATATAAGTAATATAAGTAGTATATGAGCTATAGCACGCTGTATCCCGCACACGGCAGGGTATACAGAGGGAACCTAGTATTAAGACACTCCGTTCCCCTCTTAAATATTTCTAGTGAAAAATATTTCTTACATTAAATGGTCAAAAAGTCCCAATAACCCTTTACAAATATTAAATCACTAAACTTCACACGCAATGCAAGTTGCTATTATAATGAATCTACCTGACCTGGTTTAGGGAGGTGAAAAAAAAGGAAATACAGAGATTTATAAAGACGCCCTTGAAATACTTGAAGAAAACGGCTATATTTGTATACAGCGACCGCTCCCTCTCGAAAGCTTCTGACTGCCTGAGAGTATTATGCCTATTCAGCTTTTTAACAAATATAAACGATTCCTTAAAAACAGTTTTCCAAAATTAAAAAAATCGTCTATTATATTTACTTAATCTAAATATATATTTTATAATATCAATTTGTGTGTCAAAGCAAAACCCAATTTTGTTACCTTTTAAAAATAAAAATTATTGTTTAAATTATTATCTCGTTAGCATGCGTGCATTTAAAAAATTATCAATGTCTTAACATATATTTATATATTATATTTATTCTGTATCTGTACTGATATTAAATTTATTTAAATAAATCGACTTCGCCTGCTTGTACTTATTGTTGTATTAAAAACAATTTAGACATAAATTGTAGCTTGTGTTATTCTGAGGCATACATTTTATAACTCTAAAGTTTCTTCTTAATCCGTTAAGTAGTTTTTGCATGAAAGTCGAACAAACATTCATCCACAAACTTTCACAATTATAATATTAGTAGGCTAGGATTGGAAATAGAATAGGATTTTTACCTGTTACTGTTGGATCCCTAAGATCTAAGTATAATAATATAGTATAATGTTTTCTTTTTGTTACGGAGGAGTTTTCTTCTATTCCGTAATAAAGTAATTACGGCTTTGTTTCCTTCAGAAACGTACACAACAGTAAAATATTATTACAAAATGTACGGAAAACGAAAAAGTATTGTCTTAACAGAAGACCCCGATAGTTTATTGGTATATATTATATTTTTTATGTAAATTCGCTTAAGGACTTATGATTTCTTCTTTTTAAATTCTTAAAATTAAATTATATATAAAAAAATATAATACATAAAAAAATATCTTGACTTAAGACAAAAATAATAAAAACATATTTTAATTATCGCCCTAACCGTCAGTGTTAGTACAAAAGTCAGGAGTAAGTACAAAAACATTAATAAAAATAATCTAGAATTAATTATTTGGAGCAATAAATAAATATTTATCATTAGCCCGAATCTAGATTTGTAATGTAATGAAACGCACGCAAAACCATGATAAAAATCTAATTTTTCATCAAATAAATCTTTCTTTTTATAGTAATTATATGAGGTAATTTTACTTGTAATAAATTAGTTATATGACTCCAGCCGATTTGGTAAGTGTTTCTGTCTAAGAAGTGCGCGTTGACTACTAAAAGATGAAGTCGTAAAGTCGCGAAGATAAACACACTGTAAGTAATGAGGGTACTCGTATCGCATAGCTAATAGAAATAAACTTTATTAGCTTTACACTGCCTTCCACGAATATTAGGCAGAGGGAACCTGGAAACCTATCTATGCTATTTGCAAAAAATCAGTTCTTAAAAAAATATAATTAATATATCGAATAAAATAGATATTTTCCATAATTATATAAGTTAAATATAATATTAATGTGACAATAATAATACATATATTATAACTTACATGGAGAAAATCCATTCTTATTAACAACGTCATCATTCGGCCTTGCAAAACTAAAGAAACGTAAGTAGAAATGAAGAAATCTCTACAGTCACTTTAACTACGTCAACACAGTAGACTAGCTAGGTGTGTTTAGTCAACCACAAGTAAGGGGATTATCCGCCTTTGGGGCAAATCTAATAAATTACAGGTATCGATGTCGGCCTTCGCGGCTGCCGTTCACGTATAGGCTAATGGATCCTCGCATTTCAACAACAGATTTGTTGACAGCGAAAACAAGTATATACCAACGATTATATATAAACAAAAAATGTATAAAATAAAGTTTAGCTTCATGCATAAATTAACTATATAATAAATTAACGCCTTCTGAGAAATTTCGTTAAAGTATTTAAAGCTGTTTAAGGTATTATTCGGATCGCTATTGGTTCTAAATACAATTTTGTTTTAACCTTAAGTTACGTAATTAAACGCATAAAACACTGTAAATAACATAGTTCGGCGCACAGCGGTATTTCAGCTGATATATGTATGCATGTACAAGTAAAGCATTTGCAATATTCAATGCCTCCAGCCGTAAACACGGTAGGGGCGTAAATTCCGACTTCCGTCAAAACACCTGGCAGGCGGTAGGCGGGAACCTGCCGTTCAACTTTATCTCTCCTCTTAACCACGTAAACCATAAAAGCTTTCCTATAAATTACACTTCTAAATTTATTCAAGAACATTTCGGTTGTCGAAGCTAGGTTTATAAACAACTTTGTAATTTAAACCTAGGTCCTAAACATACTGGGTCAACATTTTAATTTCTTATATTTATCAGTTACGAAATACTTATTGATTTTTTTTTAATTTTTTTTAGTTTCAAGCTTTATCCTTTTCGGATAGGCAGAGGGAAACTGCGTCCGAAGTGGCTTCGAAACACTTAAAGGAATTAATCTATATTTTAATATTGCACAAACATCTAGGAAGAGTATAGGCAATATTACCTCCTGTTATTCTTCTCTATTTAGCCCATTGTACCTGCGACTAGAGAAAAGTACTTAAGGCATTTAGAATTTATCATATTATGTTATGACATATAATTTTTACAACTGTTAGTTCTATTCTATTTAACCACGCGCGCGCAGCCGCATTTAAAACATATATGCAATTATGCATTTAACTTATGGAACTATGTATAATACCTACATAAAGAATTCGAATATTATTTTAGTAAATAATAAAACACAAACAGATACGCTGTTTCGGGGGGTTAAAAATTTTAATATGGGATTATAAAAACTTTGAAAGTTTAAGCTCGTTCCCATTATTCTGTAAATCTTTATATAACATGTTATAGTCACCTCAGTTTACATATTAAGGCTAAAAAATAAAATATAGTGATTGAAACTAAGCTGTGGGAGTTAAGTAGAGTAGGTCACGTCTTCCACACGTTGTTTTATTTTTACTAAGGTATATGTAAAGGTTTTGCAATGAATATTAATAACATTAGTGTAATTTAACAAAAAAAAAATAGAAAACACACTGTATTTAAAATAATATTATTACATTTCAAGTAGTGAGTATTATACGTCAGTATTTAAAAACACAAAACGTATATAATTTTACATTTATATGAACCGATGTAAATTTCAAATTTAAATTAAAAAGAGATATATATATATTTCATTTTCTATATATATATATATATATATATATTTCAGTTTTAAATTGAATTTTCACTTCATTTATAAAATAATATTCGATTTACTTAACCTTGCTGAACTTTCCCCTTTAGATTTTATATTAAGGAGCGACTGCGACAGACATCGTCTTCGCAAACTGCGACGTGGGCAACGACGCGTGTGCCCGATAGCAAATTCTACTTCAATAGAAATGAATGCTTGAAATTTATCTTCTTGAATTCAATATTGAGACGTTTAAAATGTGTAAAAAGGTCCTATAAATAAAATTTTGGGAAAACAAAAGTATTTGAAATTACACATACCTATTTGCGGTGTTGAGTACCGCCACTCAACACCGAACCTTCAGAATTCATATATGTATATAGTTATTTCGACGACACTAAAACAGAATGAAATGGCTTTAAAAAACTTGTCTGTCTATTTGTTTGTCCAAACTATTCGGTACAGATCAAGCTGAACCGTTTTTTTGATACTTACACTGGAAGATAAAGCTGTGGAGCAATATATAGGCTACTTTTCATGCCAGGTTCACCGCAGATACGAATTTACGCGGAAATAACCGCATTTACCACACACGAGCCTATAATTATAACATCAAACCAATAATGAAAAATCATTTTTTAAATTTCAAATTTAAATAGTCGAAAAAAATATCTACATAATAAATAATGTTAAATAAGTATATAATAATATAGTGAGTCACATTATTTCTTATTATATTCATCTTAGAATTAAAAATGTATTAATATCAGCTTCACGCTGTATCCCGCACATAATAGGGCAACCAGACGGACCCTCACAACCGCCGAAATCTGCAGGCATTGCAACTCAACACCGTGCTTTGCCTCTATACCAGAGCGAAGAAATGAAAATATAAAATTAGATAAATATTTAATTTCCTCGAGTGGGGATCGAACCCACAGCCAGTCGATTTTGCAGCACACTTTGTGCCCCGCTACGACTGGCCTCAAAATGTAAATGTATTAAACGTAAAAAAATATTAAATACAGTTTACTATTGGACAAATAAATTGTAAATGAAGAAAGAAAGTATCATTAAACGTACCAGAACGTACGAAGTAAATGTGAAATAAAGTCAGATACAACTATTCTATACTAGTTTTCTACATACATACCAAGTTGTTCTATGGAGGAACGTTTTATCACTGCGTAGTTTAAAACCAGGACATATTCATAACAATACGAGTACAACAAATATGTTCCCCAGGCTGAAAGTAAATACGCTTTCGGCTATACTGTTTTTTATTTCCAGCTTTCATCGTCAACAACTCATGTTTCATACTAAAATGTAATATTTAGTTTGACCTTAATTTTTAAACTTGAAAATTTGTAAGTGTTCGTTCGTGTTTATGAATAAAATATGTAAAGTATGCAGCAATAAAATTCGCACGAAAAGTCATTAGTATTATTATTATATTATTTACTTGCAGGTGAAAAGATTTAAAGATAAAAATGTCAAGTGAACCTTAAGGATTGTCTTTTTTTTATTAATTTGGTTCATAGTATTAGATAGACCCTTTTCTGTAAGACTAGCTCTTTACAAAAAAGCGATTGTAATACTAAAACAATTTACTATTACAAATTACTAAAGCTTTCAAGTGACAATACTGGTTAGTAAATTAATACTTTAATAATGAAAATTGTCAACCGAAAGATAATATTACTGACTTGAGAGGAATTGCTCAAGACCCTAATATATTATCCCGGCCGTCCTTTCTTAAGGGCGGGTCGGACGATAATTATTCTTTAGCCAAATTTAGCCAGATATAAGTTACAGTTGGCACCTTTGCGAAATTATATTTATATCTTTATAATTTAAACCTATAATAGTTATATAAAATTTAAATGAAGATTTAAATAACAAAGAGAGAGCTTTATAAGTAATCTTATAGAGAAATTCCTTTTATTTAATGTCTAAAATAGTACATTCGATTCGATATCGCTACTTTTAATACCGAAACCATTTTTAGGGTTTCGGACGTCAAAAGGTAAAGAAAGGATCCCTTCGTTGTCAGTCTGTCCAAATGTCTTGATGTTATTTATCTGAAGAACGCATAGAGGTATCACGCTGAATTTACTATGAAATAAGTAGAATCCATGATCCATGGGAATACAGAAAAAATCAAGCTTCTAAGTAAACGCAATGAAAAACCACGTCACGTAATCGTCTATGCTGCATCTTGTGTGAAATTTGCAGCGTAGTCAAACGTAGGCTTTAGGGTACTTCCCATAAACCTACAGGTATGAAATACATACGCATAAAAGAAATAGAAAAACAAAAAAAATTTTTTTAAGGATTTGTACCAATAATAAGTAGATATTGTATAAATATAAAAACCTTAACAAAACCTTATTAAAATATCTTTCTTTTTAGTTATTAAAATCAGGTCTTTATAACCTAACTCTTTTACGATAAACATTTTTTATATTTGAATTTATTCGCGCACCTCCGTACGTAATGTATAAATGGTAATCTAGTGTTTCTTGTTATACGGTGGAATCTAAAGCCGCAATTTGTTTTATCTGACTAGAAAATACTTATGCAACTCTACGCATCCCACAGAGAAATATAGTAATATTAAAAAAGTTTCATTAATTGAAATATAGTTAGTCAAAGTAACTAAAATATTAATGAATTAGATGTTAGCACAGTATCAAAATGCACGCCATATTCAGGGCGGGAATACTGAATTTCAAATATTGCAATACCTGCTCGAGGTGTGCATACTATATGATGATTACGTTATAACTTATACTGTAGCTAGCTCTACAAAAGATATAAATTGGAATAAAACGTTAATAATATAATTGAGCAATCTATTTATTATTATTATTAGTTAGCTACATCAGTTAGCTAGGCAAGCCAGCCGTGGCGCCAAAGGACAAGCGAGGAATTGAAATATTTAATATTTTACGTATCTTCGCTCTGGTGTCGTGGAAAAAGCGCGGCGTTCAGTTCCACCATTTACACGCAATGCCTCAAGAATTCGGCGGAAACTGGGCAGTGGAATGTATTAAATCTACGCTTCTCTGCCCAACTCCCCCCCCCCCCCCACCGCTATCTAAATGTTAATAAAGCCGTATCTTCTTTAATGTTGTCTTAATAGATTATTGTTAGTGTTAGTCAAAATGTAAGTATACGAAATATCAAGAGATGTAAAAACCAAATTTACGATTACATAAATTTCGTACTAATGACTCAAATTTGAAACGTTCATCAACATTTTATTACTTTTGCTTCCTTTCCATTTTATAGGAATATTTTAGGGGCGTTCTAACTGAAGATGTAATCCGGGAGAAGCAGCTTAAATGTCTGGGACCATTCAAACCGCTCCTTTGTATTGACAAAATGAGACAATTCGTGATTCACGTAAGTGTGTACCTCACGACCCTGATTCATGCTTTTATAATGGCACATACACTAGCTTTGTACGTTAGAACTGACGTTTAATTAAATAATTAGGGTAAAACCGGGATAGATGCCGCAGTGGGATAGATGCCCCATATTCAAAATACCTAACTTCCCGAACTCGCGACAAAAAAATAATTGTACAAGCAGGAGCCACAGTCTTCTCGCACCAAAGTTATCCACGGACATTCGTGCAATGAAGACGCGTTTAGCACATTTGAGTAAATATCTCCGCGGCGAAATTCATGAACGCGTCAAAGACTTAAAGGTTAATATTTTGCGCTGTATAACTTTATAATTTGTAATCAATTACGCTATATTTTTTATTACGTCGATGTACTGGTGCATTAAGACTGTATCTAGGTGCTTATAGATTCTATTTCGTTTATAATTTACTAAAAAAAATTCCTTGGCATCTATCCCTATCACAAAGGATAGTTGCCCTGATTTTTCGAGGTATAGGTGCCTCGGGCATCTACCCCTTTATACTCAGTATATGGAGTTAGGTATATATTTTTAAAATAATTTAATTTATATTTTTAAAATAATTTAAGGTTTATATTTTTAAAATAATTTAAAAATATATACCTTATATTAGCATTTTTTAAACACAAGAAAGATATGGCTGAGAGAAAGCAAAAACAATTGAAAACTAAGTTAGACTGTTTCATTAGAATCTTTAGAATGTTTCGAAAACTATAAAAATACGAAGTCGCAATCCGACTGGATTCAATGTGTAATGTGTCAGAACTGGCTACAGGAAACCTGTACACTTTTCAGAAATTATTGCGCAAGATGTGGAAAAATAAAAACCCTATATGGCTAAATTTTAATTAAATTAGAATAACGAATAATAATTATTTGTGATAATTAGAGAATTAGAATAGATAACTAAAAATTATATTTTGTTCTTTTTAATATAAAAATGTATAATTGTGCAATGTGGATGTTAGGATTTATGATATTATAATATTTTAATTTATAATATTAGTGTTTTACAAGAAAAAAATATTAAGAATAGTAATTTTGTTGTAAAATTTAACTTAAAAAATATGATAATGGATGTTGGAACTTAAGAATTTATATTTTAGTTAAACCAATGCTTACTAAATATTTTAATGGTTACCTATTTTTGTGATATTACAATTTAAAAGCAATTATAAGATTTTAAAAAACACTAAATACTTTTCATTATTATGATTATGTTTGTTGGAAACAAAATTGCTGTTTTAAAATTAGAATTATTTAACAATTGGTTTGGTTTTTTCATTTAATCGACATCTATCCTCCCCAGCATTTTCATAGTGGGTCAACTATACATATAGGTAGGATCTATCCTCAAAATTAATGTTTCACGAAAAGCTATTTTTTGTAAAATCTATATATGATTTGTTAAAAAAAATAAAGGTAATTCATCACAAAGGATTGAGTTAGCTAAATAAACAAAAATTATTCCTATAAAAAATATATTTTATCTAATTAGGTGGATATTTCAAAAAGTGGGGCATCTATCCCGGTTTTATCCTATATGATAAACAATATTTAAATATTAAGACTAATATTTATAATTAGTTATAGGTTTTTTAATCAATTTGAAATAATAATGGTACTATAATATTAAATATTTATTTATCTAAATTGCTTATACACTTATATTTATTAGCAAATTTATATATATAAATATTATTTTATTGTCATGTCATATAACTAGAATATATTTACATCCGTAAGCATTCAATTTGTGACATTACACTCGTGGTCTGCGACGATTCAGCATAATACCAAGATAATGTGCTTCTTAAGTGCGGACTCGAGCCCAGCCCTGTGGATTATGGCCAAAGGCCCCTCACAAATAAGGACCCTTCTTTTTAGATATATTGGAATCCTTTTCGTTACAATATATTACCCCTTAATGAATGCAATTTACGATGAGTATATAAAATACTAGCGGCCCGCCCACGGCTTCGCCCGCGTGAACTACGTTATTATTAATTTCTGTCTCCATGAGTACCTACGTCCTATAAGCGACGTCCACGCAAAATTTGAGTCTCCTAGCATTTGTAGTAACGAAGTTTCATACAAATTTCAACCCCAAAAACACCCCTTAGAAGTCGAATATTGCAAATTACCGTCTTAGCGAGCACCTACGTCCTATAAAAAACTCCTATGCAAAATTTGAGATTACTAGCACATGTAGTTTCTGAGATTTCGTGATGAGTGAGTGACCTTTCGATTTTATATATATAGATAATTATTTTTCAAAAATTATTGTTTGTCTCGATAGTGGTAAGTTCAAACCAATATTGAACTGAGTTGAAAGCAAAGCTTCTTTCTATTAACTACCACATGGTTTCTAATTCAGGGCTCTAAATAAGAATTGAGAAGTATATGGAAATCCGTCAAGAATAAAATTTGACTTGGAAAATTATCCGATAAGTCCACTTACAACCAACAAATTGTCGGAAGTACGTAAATGAAACACTTGGCGCTTCTGCCTCTATTCATATAAGAAGATATACAATGTAGAATGTATATATATATATATATATATATATATATATATATATATATTCTCCAGATGTGCATTGTTTGTATTACAATGGTTCAATCAAAAGACAATGTCGATCTGAATGATAGAAAGATTTGATACTCAACGATTAGTCAGTCTTTACTCTATAGTAGTTATAAACTATTAAGACATGCTTTCATTTGTTTCAATAAATAGTGTATTTATTGAAATAAATCTAAGCACGTTTTTTTTTTCTACTTTATCTTACAGTAAAAAATATTATGTTCTATTATAAGTATATGTTAATTATAAAAACATTCTTAAAATAAAAAAAATATTACTCTTTTATAAAATTGATTCTCTTCAAATATTACCCTACGAAGCCGATATTCCACATTCTTATTGTAATATTAATAGAGCATAAATCATCTCCACGAAAACTATGTAATTTGGAGCGGAAATGAGACTTCTTATCTCACCAAGATCATATTCCGCGCCGCTGAAACATTCCTGTGTTTTATTACTGAAATTAAAAAGTAAGTATGGTACTAGAGACTCTTCCCTTCATAAAATTCGCTACGTTCCGTTTTGAAAGAATGAAAATTATCTCTAATATTGTCTTCATTACTATATTTAAAAAATTACCTATATTATGTGCCTATCAGTTTTTTTCTGTTATTAAATTTTAGTGATTTCACATTCATTTGAATTTTTTTTCAATTTTACAGATAGGTAATGATCTCTTTATCAAAGTGCCAGCTTGCCAAGTGCTAAGCTTAGCATTCATAATATTTTTCCTAAAAGGAATTTAAACGCGCCCTCTACCAATATCGCGTTCAGTCATGTGACACCTGAATTACTTGTGGGAAATTGAATTAGTTTTAAATTAACACTGTTTTAAAATAACATTTTATTTCTAATTAGGTGAGCCTTTGTAGAATTTTCTTTTTAAAATGTAAAGAATATTTAATATCAGTTATTTGCATATTTCGCTTTTCTTTTATTTTTCTCTAGATCATAATTAAATTTTAATATTTCATTCGGGCTTTTACTACTACGAAGCTAAAGATTCTTAGCGAAGGTAAAAAACTAATGCTAAAAATAGCAGTAGTATTTCATATTCTAGTTGTAAAAATAAAACTGAAAATATTATTATTATTTACTTAATATCAAATATAGAAACTCGGCTATATGACTTGTACTATGGAAAGCAGGACGCAACACACCTAAGCCACGGATTACGACCTTCAAGGGCTTCGCGCTACAAATCGAATGAGCGCTAACACTTACATAGCTCTAGGTGATATAATTACGCCAAAATATGAAATGTTAAGAAAAAATGAATTCAACATTTACTAAAAATTACCGATTTTTCCAACTTTAAAGTGCAATACAAAGTATAAATAGCATTTGAATGGTTTCAAATGGCACCGTTTCATTTTAGCCTAGTATTACTACAATATTTATGCAATCGATAGTGTTCCTCGCCGATGCACATTACCTAGAAATAAACACTAATGATTTCTTAAAAGGAATAAATGCTTTTCAGCACAACTTAACATGCGAGTATTTTTTATAATTGGATCTCTTGTAAAATTATATCTATACACCTCTACATGAAAAATGTATAAAAGTCAATATTGTTTTCGAATTAAAATATAATTAGGTACATATACCCTAACCAATAAGAAATAATGCAAAATTAAATAAATAAATTTAAAATAATATAATATAAACAAGAAATATAGAACAATTTAGATGTGATAAAATTTGATGATTGACATGTTAGGGGAACCTGCACAACAAGTAGTTAACCTGTCACATAAAAGACGTGAACGGATATAAAGTTGCGTGGAGACATGTTTATGTGGAGTCACGCTCCGGCTGAAAGGTAATAACCAAGTTTTATCATATTATTATGTTTGAACATGTTCCAAAATGCTTCTGATCGCCGTCTACGGTGGAGCGTCTTGAATTTATATTCATTCATTATAATATACTTTCACAGCTTTTAATGAAGTTAAAAATCAATAAGCAGTTGTGTTAATTTAAATGAATTTGCTTGAAAGCTACTTAAACCAAAAGCACCGTATGGAATGCTATAGAACGCTAAAAAATTGACACTTGTATATGTATAATCGTGTGTATAACGTGGGCAAAGCCTTTATATTATGAAAAAAAAAAAACAATAATATACATTTTATTAACAAAAAACGTGAAAAACATGTTTGTGGCGAAATTTTATGATTTCGAAAATAGCAAAAGAATCGATTGCATTCGTAATTCGATGCTTGAAAATTTTCCGGAAACTGTTCAGATTGGTATCGATATTGTAACTTGTCGCTGACCCAGCGGGGTTCACCCAAAAGTTAGTTACATTTGTTACTTAATTGGCTAAAAAAAATGTTTATTTTATAAGACTTACTACGCAGCAAAAAAAATTTTAACTTTAATTTGCACTTAAGCTGCATACAAGTTAATTATCACTTATTTTACTAAAGATTAGACATAAGTGAAACAATTATTGCATTGCATGCTGTGTTTTCCTTCATGTAGTTGTACAATTATGATTTTTTTGTATTGCACGTGTTAGTATTATAAATATAATTGTAACAACTGCTGGTTAACTTGGCCAAACAAATAAATAAAATAAAATTTTTAAAGATTTAATTCCAAATTTAATGTAATGATGTTGANGGGTTTCGAATATTATATGCTACTAAAGTAGCAATTTGTTTTTTAAAATATAAAGGTAGATACAATGTATCTTCTGTCAACTTACAACTATTATAAATAAACTTATTTAAATCTAAATAAAAAAACGCGTCACTATGACGTTGAGTCGCATTATACAAGGTCATATTTAAATTATAAATATACCTATTTTGTCTATCTGATTTGTCTTTTATATATATACTAAAATATGATTACTGCTTATAATAATCGATATAGAATAATAGTGTTAAATCTATATGCAGTTTCTATCTTTAAACAACATTATCTTAAATTGAAATTATTTAAATATTTTACCTTAAAACTTTAATTAAATGTTTTATTAATTAACTGCTTAATTAATATAAATGAAAAAATAAAAACCACCAGGTTTTAATCTATTGCCACACTTTACCAACTAATTACTGGACCGGAAGAGATTGACGCCAAAACTGTAATTATACTTTCAGGCAGAAGGGAGTGCCAAAATTTGCCTTTTGTATAATAAATGCTATAAAGAAAAATGTAAATTCCAAATTAGCATAGAATATTTTGTCCTGGAAATATCTGGCAAATACGTTTTAAATAATTAAAAAATATATATATTTAAAATTTTACAATTTTGATTTCATCACATTTATGTAATGACTAGAGGGTGCCAGCCATTTCGTTCGTGTGGTCTTTATGACTCTTGCATTGTAAGCACTTTTTTCCATTTAGCACTGGAAATTATAATTTAATACGTACAAATTTTGATATACAAAATAAGGGCTGCAAAGGAGCCCCCGCCCTACTGCGGTATCAGCTTAGATTGATGAGATGTCGTGATTCGTTGCCGTGCACAGGTATCGTGAGATTTAAGACACCTGGAAACTTAATGCTAAGTAAATCTTTATAGTGCCTGTAGAAAACATAAATATATTTAACAGGATTAACTAAAAATAAGATTTTCGAATAATAAAAATATATAATATCCACGTTAAAAATTTAATTATAATGTAGTACTTTTCACTTTGCTCATCTTGTTGAAAATTTTCCGTAAAATTTTATACCATTTTATGGAAAATAAAATTGTATTTAAAATTCTTTTATACCATAAAAATAATAGTTATAGTATTCAACTTTAATGATTTCATATTCAGCTCGACAGACATTCCCTGTTTAATTTTCCAAGACTCGCTACTAAGTCCTCAATTAACAATTAAAATCCACTTATTTAGAGACGTTTTATTTAAATATGTATAGTATATTAGGTAGATGATTATAAATAAACATATAATATTATAATAGATCAATTCTAACTACTACAGCTAAATTCGATGATGGTGTGTTTGAGATCCAGAATATTTTTTTATGCTTATAACAAAGTTATAAGCATTAGCCCAGTTCGAGAAAGTGCGGCGTTAAGTTCCACATGCAATGATTAAAATAAAAACAAAACTGGCAACATTTTTTCGCCCTCTGCGCAAATTAATAAATTAAAAAATATAGGTAATAAGTGAGATTTTTCTCATTAATTTGTACCACGCATAACGATCTCCCAGGAAATTTGCAAATTGCTCTTGCTCATACATCACTGTGCGAGTAAAGCAAAATCGTGTTATATAAAAACTTAACTTGGCTCTCATTTAATTTATTATTATAATTGAATGTTCTTTATTTTTTCTTCCTTATCTGTTTACTACGTCTATAACGACAAACAAATATAATGTCTATTGTAATTTCCTACAAGTAATAACAGCGTAACCCTTGTATCAAATGATTACTGGGAGCATTGAAAAAAGAAATATGCTAACTAAAAAGCTAAAGCTTGAACTGATCTCTGCCAGTATTGTACTCGGTCGGGGTAGGAAAGTCAATAATTTCCCGAGAGACATCGAACCCAACGTTGCTCTCGATAAAGGCACGTATACCACAGTAATTACAAATTTACAATGTCGTGACAGGGACACAGGCGCGTGACTGTACGCGGGATAGAATGTGGATTCGATTCTCGAGGAAATTAAATATTTAATATTTTCATTTCTTCCCTATGGTGTTCGAGGCAAAACGTTCAGTTCCATTAATTAATAAGCAATGCTTCGGCAGAAAGTGGGGAGCGGAGTGTCTTAACACTAGGTTCCCTCTGCCTACCCTGCTGTATGCGGGATATAGCGTAACGTAAAAAAAAATTCTATTCTGCTTGTAATTCCTCTGTGAAACGTGTGTCTATAAGGATTTAAGTAATCGGTAGGGCAATTAATTGTTGTAGTCATCTTGAACCGACATTCAATCTGAGTTGATTAATAGCCAATGCGGATACTTCATAATCGGATAATACGTTCAATATGGCCGCTCGTGAGTGCCGCTCACGTATCGGGAATGTATAACTTGCAAAATTTATACCATAAATATATATATATATATATATTATTTAAGTAATTTTCGTTAAAAGCTTTTCTTATTAATGTTCATTTTATTTTATATGAGCTCTCTGCATTTTTCTGTATAAATTACAGGCTATAGCAATTGATATTAATAATTATTATTTCAATTTTAAAGACACTTGAGTTTTAATATGACTTTATATTTCTATATAAAAGCACACAAACTATGTCTTATAGTATTTTTACAACAATCAAAGACTATATATTGAGAAATAAGGTTCGGCTATGAAATTTTATTATCGCAATGTTAGTAATAAAGCAAGTAAAAAATTAATTTTCTTTTCAGCATTCATATATAGATACATACTTATATATATTACTAAAAGATACTTTTGAATATTTATTCCATTTGATATATTAAGGTAAGCAAAAACGGCGGCGTCGTAACATTAAATGTCAGCACATATCATAAGTCTCTAACACTATTTCCTTTCTAAGGAAAGGTAACGATTATAAGGCAGTATACATCAGTATGAAGTACAAAGTTTAACTAAATAAGTTTTCCTTTATATTCAACACGAATTGTTCTTTCTTTCGTTTTATTTATACCTTTTAAAACTTTGCTAATAAGACGGCTTTCATTAATGTTGTTTCATTCTTATTAATGGTTCTTAAATAAGTAGTAGAAACATTAATAAAATGAAGTTTTCAATTTTTAAATAACTAACATACTCTACACTCATTGAAAATACTTATCTATACTAAACCTATATTTTACTTCACTTACTCTAAAATAGTGTTTTAAATATGCTTTTATGATACCATTAATATAATTAAATACAAAATATATAATATTATACAATAGCTATGAGTTAACAAATACATTATGCGAAAGGAAATACATTAAGAGCGATTTAATATGAAACTGTAAGACATCTTTAACCTTTCAGCCTACTTTACATTAAGATGTGAGACGACTAGGTCAGTAGAATGGCTGCACGGGGAAGCGCCTTACAACTCATATATAATATGTAGGTAGATATGTATGTATTATATTGTAACTTTAACCTTATAAAATTATATATAAATTATATAACTCAATATTCCTATACCATTTTAGCTTGTAATATATATTTTTTATATGCAAATAAAAGAGTTTAATTTTTTAATGTCTGACATTACGTATTTTTTCTTCTAAAGACATGTTTTGTCTTAAATTGACTAGGCAACTTATTTTAAGCCTACACATTTGTAGTGCAAGATTTGAAACCTTAAAAAAATAATACTGATAATTTCTATGAAAACGACACATCCATAGATATAAATTAGAATGTCAATATTTAATCATATTAATCGAGATACAGACTCTGTTAGTTTATGTCTCCTTCATTCCTGCGTAGGAAGTTGAATTAGATACAAAACATTTGTGTTGCGTAATAGCTATCACAAGTTCATGACCGCTATCTTCAGTAAAGGCTAGTCCACATTGTAATCGTAGCAAGGAAAGATTGCCTACGGAGTATAATAGCTACGTTTTTAATATATTTGACGGAATATTGAACCAACAGATAAAAAATATAACTTGAATATTTCTTTACTTTTAACCATCGTATTAAATAGGGATAGAATGATCGCCCAAGCTGCGTGATTTTGTTAATTAAATAAAATATAGCAAATATTAATATTACTAATGAATAATTGTAATTAATATTTTTATATTATTATTTAATATTTTCATTTCTTCGATTTGGGTGTCGAGGCAAAGCGTGGCGTTGAGTTTCCCTACTCAACACATCACCTCCAAAACTCGGCGGAAAATCGGGCACGGAGTACTTTAACACTAGGTTCCTTCTGCCTACCCTGCTGTGTGTATGATACAGCATGAAGCTGAAAAGAAAAAGAGCAAAAATAGTAATGAAAGTTAAATATTGTTATACCTAGATGTTTTTTTACTCTTATGGCATATAGCTAATGTCTTAACCAAATACACGAACAGTGAACACATCCTCAGGGATCTTTGTATTAGAGACTACGAAATGTAGGTAAGATGACTCGTTGGCATTCTGCCAAGACATAACGGCGGCACCGTTACAAACAATGCTCTAAAATAGCTCAAGTTAAGCTCAAAACTTATATACACTACGAACTAATGGTTATCAAATTGACATTTTAAAATATTATTTTCCATTTTTATTTAATTTTTGTCCGAAATACACATAATATTTGTATCGGCGTATTAAATAACATTATTTTGTGATAAATATTAATGGTTATTAATATTTGATTATAAACATCCATTTAAAAAAATAAAAGATGACTGCGTGACTCTATTTAAAAAATGCCTAAGCCCTGTATCAGGAGAGTGATTTTATTTAATTTCATATTTTTCGCTCTAGTAGATTATGCGCGGCTTTGAGTTCCACTATAGTCTGTAATGTCTCAAAAGTTGAGCGTTGAGCGAAAAGTGGCGAACGAAATGACTTAACAGTAGGTTCCCTCTGTCTAGTAGGGTACTATGGGGGTGACAGTCCTGAAATTGGTTTTATTATGCATAGGTTCATTCAAATTTAATAGTTACATTAAATAATTTAGATTATCAGGCATACGTATACGATAAATAGAAGGGATTTTTCTTTCGTACAAAAAGTATTCTTTTTAAAGTGGGTTACAATAGATTTTTTTAAAGTTTTCTAAAATCTTAAATGTGTTTTTTTCACATCTCAAAATTCCGATAATGTTCGAAACATTGCTACAATAAAAGAAGTCAGGAGGAAAAAAAGCTTAAAAGAGAAAATAAAATCAGTATAATGTACGAGGTGCCGTATTACTTTATTCAAATTAGCTTTTCTTTTGTAATTTCTGGGGATGATCACTGGAAAAAAAGTTATTTCAGTAAATACTACTTTGTATTCACTATGATAAGAGCGCAATTAGCGTTGCTAATATGGGGAGTGAATTCGTGTAAGGCACGTTTATATAAGAAACCAGATAAATATGAAAAATGTAGCAGGTACTCGTATGTTTCTAGGTAATTTATGAGAAAATAACATCTTTTCTTTCTCATGAATATCAGTAATTTAAAAAAATACGATCTATTACATATCTTAATCGTGCTTTGTCATTCTCTTTGAAACATTTCTATTTGTTTTTAGTTCATTCAATTTTAGTTTGTGTTTATTTATTGTTTTCAACCGAAGAAAACTAAGTTTATAAGAGTAGACTCATAAAACGGATACTTTATAATAATGAGCAAAGTTCTAAACTCTACAGTGTTTGCTAAGTATATATTTATTTACTTTTGTGGTGAATTCGTGTAAAAGAAACTTCACACTTTTTTCCGTACAGAAGGCAGAGATAACCTTCTGAAGAAGGCAGAGAGAATCTTCATAACTGAACTGAACTGCAATATTCATTATTTATAAATATACATTGATTTATTAATAGATCTGATCGCAGAGTGAGATCTTCCACCTATTGGTTAACCTAATAAAATCAGGCTAAAAATAAATATATCGGTAACAGCTAATTTCAAAGAACCTCGCGAATTTAACTGAGACTCAATCTAACATAAATTCTTTTGCTTCTGCAAAACCTAATAAAACCATTGGGGAACAACATGAAAATTAACAATTCGTACACGTATCGCTAGTACTAGTACATTAGATGTTGATACTTTTGTGGTTTCACACACACATTAAAATTGTTTTAAGAAACAATTTGTTTGTAAGGGAAACCAAGTTATTACTACGATTCAAAAAAATGAATAATAAAAATCGAGAATATGAATGAATAAGTAAATATATTTGATATTTTATATTGCATTACGTATAGTAGCGTTAATTTTATTGTTACATACGTTATTATTTTATCGTGGAGTTCCATAATAACGAGCATATTGTAATTGAAACCAATCTACTACAGAATTAGATGCATGCAGGTATGAAGTAGACAATAGATATGAGATTAATATACGTTCAGCTAATGATTTCTTTTTTCAATATAATTTAAACAAATATTAATTCTCTTCACATATCTTCTCTCTCTAATTTTTAAATATGTCAAGTCTGAAATATTAAATAAATAAAGTCTATCAAACAATTCATCTAATGAAAAGGTATTGGGCATAAACAAATGCGGAGTTAGGTTCCGAAACGCCCCATTGTCTAGTCTACCCAGATGGTGAAAACTTTTCTAACTATATTTTAAAATATAAACAAAGTGATCTTCTAAAAGTTCCTTTATTCCTTAAAAGATAGGGAACCAAAGATATGGCTGTTTATATCGCAAAAAAGCCTATTTTGATACTGTAAGGAGAATCATAATTAATATGGTACTTACGGTTGGCCTAGAATTATGAAATTTGGCAGCATCTACAGCTAGTAATATACATTTGTGGTAAAATCCTAAAAAAAATAGCTTCATAAGGGGGACAAAATTTGGTATTAATTCCTCGAGTGGGACCGAACCCACAAACTGTTGCTTTTACAGCACTCTTGCGCTACGGCTGGCTGTATAATTTTATTTAGTTATATTTCATTTTGTGCTATATGTTTTTATAATAATAACCTTACTAATTAAAATTAACTACAAAAAAGACCTCGTAGCGTGCGCGTAGCTCCAACGCTAGGCACCGTTTAAAAATGAGTCTGTACCGTGTACACAACCCGCAGCGAGAACACCGCCTCGGGGGATCATTACAAGCTGGATGTAGCTCATTAGGATAAATCATTCTTTAAAGTGCTTTATCTAAAATTAAACAAGATTTTGCTGTCTATAGAGAATACGTAATTTTTTATATGGTTTTCCAATTGTCAGAATTATTAGATTAAATTATATAAAATCAGCTTCACGCGGTATTCTGCATATGGCAGAGAATGCTGAGGGAACCTAGTGTTAAGACAGTCCGCTCCCCACTTTCGAGGCATTGTGTATGGAGTGGCGGAACTCAACGCCGCGCTTTTGCCGTGGTTTTAGAGCGAAGAAATGAAAATATTATGAAATAACAATTCATTCCCTCGTGTGGGAATCAAACTCACAACTGACGCGTTATAGTCACAATTCAATTTTTAAATTCCGTTTACCAATAAGTTATTTAAATAATATGAATAATTTTTACAAAATTTTAAGCGGTTGGCAAATTACCTATAAAATGTCACTTTTCGATTTTTTTTCTTTATAATAACATTCACTATTGTAAGTTCTCACTTAGTGCCAATTTCATAACTATGTCTTCCTAAAAATAAACAAAAGATTGTAAAACCTTATCGAGCAATAATAATTATTAAATTAATTATTAATCGTTAAATTTTTAAAGTTAATCTCGTATAAGTCACATTATAGGTTGTATTACTCAGTAAAAAGCAGTTGTAACTGTATAAATACATAATCTCTATTTAATATGAAATTGTTTCGTAACACCATGAGATCTAACTTCTTAGGACAACAGAACAGTACCCGTATCTGCAAACGTCAATGTAATTTCATGCGTCACTCGCCGCACACTCGACCGTTCAACGACACAAAGGGATGCGACATAAGCGTTAGTTACGCGCTTTGCAGGTAACAAGTGGTTGTGAACTTTTTCTCTACATTCATATCATTTTCCAAATGTCAAATTGGATCTTTTAACCAAAACATTTTTTTACAGACAGGTCCTCATTCGATTCTCACTCGGGGAACTACTTATTATTTATTAATATTTTCATATCTTCGGTCTGGTAATAAAACAAAGCACCATGTCTCGAAAATTTTGTGGAAAGTGAGGAACAGAGTGTCTGAAAAAAAACATGAAAAAGACAAACGAAATCTTTACAAATCTCATAATGAAACGTTGTGTTTAATCATACTGCCATGGTTTTTTCATTAAAAGTAACACTACCATAATATAAAAAATATATTACATTTAACCATTTATTTACATAAATCATGGTAATCTCAGTTTGTAAAAAATCTTGGATAAAAGGTAATTTAGCAGAAGGGACGGTAGAACTTAATTAAAAATATTACCAACTTCTTACGTTTATTTATGTATCTCCTTATACGACTTTGTCATTGTTCTATACTACAATAATACTACAGTGTTTCTAAAGATAATCTTTAAAAGTCACATTATTTAAGCTTTCAACCCACTTCTTGTCAATGTGATAAAGACGAAATAAATTGTGTTCGTTGTGTTAATTTTAATTTAAAAATAAAATAAAAAGTCTGATCTCCGTCCGAACCCGCAACCGTTGCGTTTACAGTCACACTTTGCGCCCAAAACCCACCAGAGCCACAAAGGCTTCAAATATTAGAGATGACAATTATTAAGCTTCACCCACATACGTATGAAACAGGCCTTGGCAGTCAAAACTTTAAAATACAACATTGTGTTCTTAGATACATTGCGCTCTTCACCTTTAGATATGAAATGAGAAAGGTCAAACACACGGTTATTTTACTTATTACAATAATATGCGCATAACTCTCCTCCACTCATAGGGATATATTCTGGGTAGCTTGGGGTTTAGCTTTGAAAAGATATATTCGTGTAATTCTGGGTAGGGCACAGGACTATTTTGGGGTGGAAACGGACCACCCGGCCTCACTTTTATTCTTCGTCATTGCCAATCTATTTAACTCTATGTTTAATAACTAAAATGATCCTTTTAAGGTAAGTATCTACTTAAATAATAAAATTTAAAAAATAATGTCACAACGAGGAATGTATAATTAAAAAAGGGTTGTTCCTCACATAAATGTTCGCACAGAACAAAATGAGGGAGTCATTAGCCGAACATGACTGCTCAGTGCTCAGTAATCCATCATTTGCGATAATCCAAATAGAATCTGTACGTATTTGGAAATTCCAATTGATTTTTCAAGCCCTACTTCAGTTTACATTATGACAGAACGTTTATTTGTGCAATTCAAGTGTATATACATTATGCATATATAGTGGGGTTTTCTTTTATATTTCTTTATCTAATACGATATAGAACTAGTAATATTGAAATAGTCAAACGTCTTAAGTACGCCACATACAATTTCCAAAAGGTTTCAGAAATTTAATTCTTAAAGGTAAAGGTAAATACCTAAAGGTATTTACATTTAGGTATCCTCAGGTGGGGCGAACGGGGAAAGAATATTAAACTTTATTCAAGCTTAGACATTGATTTATGTATTTAATACTTTGGAAAGTAAACTATTTAATATTAATAACTTGTTAGATTTGTTTGGGGTTGGGTTAAAATTGTTGTTTTATTTTTGATACCGAAACTCACTGCTCATCTCAAATTTAATATTCATTCTTACATGGTAAAAAAACAATTTTATTCCTTTTATTAATATTTACAAAACTCTTCATTTACACATAATATCCCTATTAAAACATTTATTACTTTATATTAATGTTGCCTGTAAGTCTGTTCACAAAGGAATATCTTGGAAAGCATGACACCTTAAAATACCTTTCCATGTCAATTTTCCTCTAAATCGCTTTTGTTCTTAAGATATCAGTACCGCTTCATACAATGTACTCGGTATTAGAAATTTGCATTAAATATTATATTGTTACTTCACTTGGAATATATAAAGCACATAGAGTCGTACACTTACATTCAAATAAAGAATTTAAGCTTGTTCAGAATTCATGAAGACTTGTACAGAACAAGTACTTACTGATATTTCATACACGTTTTGTATTTACATACGAGTATATCTACTATAGATCATATCAAAGGAAAATGGTTAAAAATTAAGATTTCTCTTATTTTATTAATTATTATTTTAATTTAAAAAAGAATTACCAGTTTATCCATTTTTTATTTAAATTATCAAAGAAAATCTTTTAAATTAGTAATTTTAGTAATGTTTTAAATTATTGCAAACATAAATCACAAACGCACAAACTTAAGGGTTTCTAAGCCGAAACTAGAGTTACAAATTCGCAAAGATTAATCATTACGGTAAACCCTACCTGCTGGGTTAAAGTAGGATATTTGCTTATTTGCGTTTCACTATATCTATATATACTTAAAATTAAATAAAGTATATAATCATTTTAGTATAAAAAAATTTAAAACTTAATCTCATTTCTTAATCATTCATAATTTACATTAGTTTAATATTCAAATTTAACTAAATTAATATTATCGACGGCCTGCTCAAAAGTATTCTAGAAATTTAATTATAGCTTTTTATATTACATATTTTGGATTTGAAGTCGTGACGATGAATGTTATGAGCAGAGTTTAAATATATACCTAGGGGTCATCTATATATAGTAAGACCCACCCGTCAATAGTGCTATTTAAGAACGAATCTGCCTTTGTATTCCAGCAGAGTCGAGCGTTAGGCCTGAATTACAGTATCCGAAAAATTTCAAAAAAATTTGGTAATGTTATATTTTGAAATATTAACAGTTATTGAATATTTATTCAGTCGACCTGTATTTTGTTTCGATGAATAAGATTTTTTTAATGATTCAAATAGGTCGATCTTGATAAAGAAAATCATAGGATATTTATACCCATAGTTCAATAAGTTGACCTCTGGGTATAATGGCAATAGTCTGAGATTTTAAAAAAAAATAACAAAAATAAAAAATAAATTAAAATTTACACATATTTAAGACCTTTTTACATATCATACATAATTTTTCTACAGAAAACAGATCTACAATATTTAAATATATGTAGATAAGTTTACGCTGTTGTATTAGGGCGATAAATATTACGTAATATTCTAAGAAGTACTACTTAAATCTAACAAATGGACCCGAGGGCGGCTCTAATTAAAGACAACGTAGAAACACGTAGGCACAGACCCGCATCGAGTTTGAAACTTTAAATAACTAAAGTTAAATTTTTTGAAAGTAAAAGTAAAGTAAAAGTAAAGTATTTTCTCCTTTCTATTTTTTATTTCTTTATTAGTATTACAAAACTAAAGAATTTATTTGGTTAAATGTACTTATCTCAGCACGTACTTGTTCAAATTTAAAGAATAAATATTCTTGTGTGATACTACTATACTATGACACTTCCATGCCAAATTCTGGAGACGCTTTGCTTCTTTATCAGAGCGAAAGATTGAAAATATTAAATATTATATCTCCTCAACTGGTAATCGAACCCAAAACCAATCACATTTGCAGTCGCACGTTTGTTCCCCTGCGCAACGACTGGCCTCTTAACAAAAAATATATTTAAATGAATGTTTATGTAAATGTAAGTTTGTATAAATAGTTTTCAGTGTAAAGTTCTTTCATGGCCATTACTGAACAAACTGAAGGAAAACAACATTAGGCAACAGTTTTCGGAGCATTTCATCGGTTATTTTATTGACGCCAAAATGTCTACGAGCACAGCCAAATGGAACTGATTCTCAAGGATTATGACGTTTTACTACCTTTATGGTAAATAGGTCTTTAGGTATTGTCTCTATCATTCTTATACATTAATTTTCATGGAAAAACATATATTTTTATAGAAGATAAATATATAATAACGATCCAAGGTTTTTTAGCTGCATTAAATAGAACTTACTATAGACAAACAAGAAGACAAAAAAGAAATGAATACATTTTGTCGGGTTGGAATTGAATTTACAACTATCATTTATCGTTCAGTTTGGTGTGCCCCAATTTACTATACATATCAACAAAGTAAACTTATTCCGTTTACTCACTATTTATTACCATTTCGATTAATATTTAGGTACTTTAAACAGAAAACAAAATCCAATTTCGCCACCTGTAAATCTAAATGGACGGAAATTATAGTACGGAGTGAGTTGTTCCAATACAACTCTATCAGCCAACCTGGCAGTGTGCAGGAAATACGCGACGTTAGAGCTAATTTTTTGAAAGCTTTTGACAAGTTGAAACTTGTTCGCTAACTTGATTTGAAAGTAATATCTATTTTGGCACCACTCTCTAGCTGAGGCAACAGCTGGCTGACTTTGGAAATTAAACATTCGAGAATAAAAACGCTACTTATATAGTTTCGTTTATTTTGTTGGTATGATAGTTATTTACATATCTAAGTATACTTTTAATTAATTTTAAAATTAGATTCCCTTGAAGTTAATTTTCACAATTGAAATTGTACAATTTATACAAAATGTATTTTTTTTTCTACTTCTAGCACGTATTAAAAAGTGAAAACATTTATAAAAACATAAAATTTTGGACTGTGGCGGATGGAAACCGTACTCGATGTTCTACTTTTCATTTTGAATACAAATAAAAATCTTAAACGCCGCTAAGGCTGTATGGACATAAATACGGATACAAATATATTTTGCTTTTAAAAGTGGGAATCGCTTTGAGAATCTGCTAAAAGCTTTTACTTCACTCTCTATCCTTTGAACTCTTAAAATCTCATTTCAAAAGTTGTCATTCACCCACATTTCTCTTTATGTTGTCGGACTATACATACTTAAAAGATTATCATATTTTAAGCGTTACATTAAATCTATATTTATAGCTGGGTAGGTAGAGGGAACCTAATGTTATTCACAGTTCCAGGCGCTGCGTGTTGAGTGGCGGAAGAGAACGCTACGATTTTCTCTTTACCAGAGCGAGAAAATAAAAATAATAATTATGTCTATTTTGACGGGAGATAATAGAATTCACAGGCCTTTATTCATTCAAAAAATCACGATATTCTTTTTAATATAAAGCAAAAATCATAAAATGACTATAATAACTAATAAACCAAAGCTCGCTTAACCAATTAATCACCCTTAGCTCTATTAAGTTCTTCGTGCTTAAAGGTGCCTCAAACGAATGTAGTTTTAATATAGGCTTTCCCGCATAATTGAAACTTTGGATTTCAATTGTGAAGCTATCGAGTAAAACGAAAACACCTGTTGTTCGATATCTTTGCACGAAATATAAATATTTTGTTATACATTTTTGAAATATAATAAAGTTAGTGATTTTACGAATTCCTATGGCAATATTTATATAAGTAAAAAAAATGTTTCAATACTATATAAATTTGTATCTACAAGCAACATATATTTACATATATTGAAGATGAAATTTCTTCATATTTTACCATATCAAAATAATGGTTATGAAACAAAAACACCTTCTTGCGCGAGTTTTATGGTTATGGCATAATATCTTGGCTTCTCGTAGGTACTGTGCCCTTCCCATACGTAGTTCAATATCAAAATTTCTCCAAAACATTTACGTTTCACATTATGTCACGGGACCATCTATCTTTCCAGCCCCAGGTGCGGCGAGGAGGCGCTTTATGCTACATTAAGTAAATGCGAAATGGCTATAAAGTCTATCGTCGGGAATCTAAATTCTTTTAGGGAAAATGTGCCTAACATTGAATATTAAATGTCATATTATATTACAAGTAAGTTAGTAATCACACTAGAAATTAAATATAATATAAATTAATATGAAATTTAAACTCAAAAATCCGGTAGGTTTTTTTGTCTGTTATTATACATTTGTTCAAAAGAGACTGTTTACACGATACTAAAATACAAACAAATAATAAAATAATGACTGAAATGGCATGAAAAGACCAAAATACCAACATTTTGGTCTTTTCATGCCAGAGATTCCGCGGAATCGGGATATACGCGTCAAAAACCACATTTACCGCACAAATATCTACCGCCCAGATAGATATGTTATAATCAAATATTTTTATATTAAAATACGACAATTATTGTGAGGAAAAATTATTATTTATTTAGTATATTTCAAGCAGGTGAAGCTGTGGGAGGGCCGCTAGTATTAATCGTCTTAGTAGTGGTGTATTAATATACCGAAGTTCTTCTTCTACTACGAAATGTTTAAATTTTTATATGTAGGCAATGCTAATATGATTTAGTCAAAAGGAAATTATTAAGTTTCGCTTATTAAGTTTTCACATCACATTGACATCCTAATACAACTAAAAACTAATAAGGCGCTTACAGATATTAATATTTAATGTTATATATTTTAACTATTTCCCCAAAAACACAACGAATAATCGAGATTTTTATATAGTGACATGAAAACAATTAAATTGAACATGACTACACTGAAATGTAACTAATTTCCATACACATATTCGCTGGGATATTCGGTAATGGCTATCTGCTGCGCAATGCAGCCAGTGACGTAGACTGCGGTACAATCAAACACCTCTAAATACCGAGCAGTCACGCGTCAGCCCTTTAGTAGTTATTATTAATAACGGGTTATGTACAAAAGCAATCCTATTTGTTATTTAATATCAAAATACCAATACTCAATGAATTTACTATAAGTGCAATATCCAGGTCACAGTCCATTTAGCATTGAAATGGTTTGTTGTCATGCTATATAACTTTTGCTTAATATAAATGTAAATAACGACAAGAAAATATGCAAGGCTATTAAAATTATATTAAGTTCTTTATATATGTTTATGCGTGACGCGTGCGTCGTTTAACGTTTTAACTTAAAGCTAGTGAAAGTAAGGATACCATTTAAAGGTGATTTATTTAGAAATCATTATTTTATTGGTAGTTCAATAATACGTATTACATAAAACAAAAAATATTTATCTATATTATATTTTCTTATATTGTCATATGCTTAAAAAAATTGTAAATTTTATTACTTTAAAATAAAGAATAACGTTACAAAAATCCTATAAAGTGTAATGATGACAAGAAGCTTTTCAACAGAGGAACTTTTAAGCTCGGGCCGTTCTTCAACTGTGTCTTTACTAGTACCTCACCTAAAAACTCACATTAATTATCTTCTTTGTTTATAATATTATTAATATAAATTTAATTGAGGTTCGGACTATTAACAAATATACGCAGCGAAATGGGGACTTCGAACGTGAACCGGGTAGTAAGCACCGTTATCCCCATTTTATAGGGCGTGCCGACGTAAATCTAGCGAAGCCACATTTTGTGCCCCTTTATTAATCTAGTTTAAGCGCGATTGCCGCTCCAATCAGCTGAAAATGATTCCCCATTTTAGCTATAACTGAACAATTTTTACATTAATTAAAATGTAAATTATGAAAATTTAAATAGTTATATGAAACCTCCTGTATATATTGTATTAGAGATTTATAATAACACATTACTTCAAATACTGTATATATTTTGTACACACTTATTCGCATTTTATATATGTAAAATATCGATTTGTTATATCGATATAAACTATTTCCAGCAGGCAATCAAATAAAACAATCAAAGGTATGAGTATGTGGCAGTGATTGAATCGTGCTTGACCCCAAACAATCATTTGCTTCGTGACTATTCACATACATATGTTCGTGCTATATAATTTGTAGGCTGTATGGTCTAATATTGAAATTATACTTATTTTTATTACAGTTATGGTTCATAATTTTACTTTATCATCAACTAGCGGAGGCGCGCAGCTTCGCTTGCTTATTTGTACCCTTAGAGGTGAATTATTATAAACCATAAAACCCCCTAAATTTCAAATTTGATAAAAGTCGGTGTCGATTTAAAGATCTTTCATACAAACTTTAAAAATCTTTATTTGGGTGCAAATAAATAAATAGGGGGTAAATTGTAGAAAACTATGAAACACATGTTCAATTAAATATTTTTAAGAGTGTAAATTTCTAATTTTATAAAAATCGGTGTCGATTTAAAGATTTTTCCATACAAACTTTCAACTCCTTATTTGCACCCTTAGGGGGAGAATTCTCCTCTCCTGAAACATGTGTTCAATTAAATACTTTTAAGAGTCCGAATTTCAAATTTTATAAAAATCGGTGCTGATTTAAGAAAAATCCCATACAAACCTTCAACCCCTATTTCATCCCTTTAGGGTTAAAATTTTTCAAAATCCCTTCTTAGTGGATGTCCAGATTACGAAAGTAACGTTTCTACGCACAGCGGTTACGGCTGTGCGTGCGTCTTACCTCAGTCAGTGAGGACAAGTCCTTTTATATATATATAGATGGATTATATACTTATCTTTGCAAATAATCTACTGATATTTTTTTTTGTTTAATACAAATGTAAGACTGTGACGTAAAGGATTTGAACTGATAACAATCGAATAGAGTTAGCCAAATTATTTCGTTGTCTGTACATTTTTTCCATTTTTTTTTATTTAGAATGTAACCTAGAAATATTATAATCCTACCATCTAATCGTATATCTAATTAATGTCAAATCTAATGTTAAAATCACATATTAAGACTTCCGTTAAGGCATTTCATAAAGAAAATGATTTTTCTTATTTGTCGCCAAGATGCTGCAATAAATTATAAGGATATTATTTAATTAATTAAACTGGTAAACCAATGTTCCGGGCAAATGTATATTAATTTGGCTTCGCAATTAATTATGCAACAAAGAAAAGGTTACGGTAGACTATACATTTCAAAATGTTATTTAACTTTAATAATTAGTTTAGGTAATTTAAGTTTCATTTAGTTATGCCGGTGATATAAGAAATAGAAGAAAAATATCGCACTTTGTCTGTCAAGCTGGTGTGGGATATATATAAATATAGACCAAACGCTATTAGATGGAAACCAAAAGACACAGATAGTACTAGAGGCGCGGCTTCGCCTGTTTATATTATAATCTATGTTATTCTAATGTATAAGTTATATGACTCTAAAATTGTATCTATAGCAGTTAGGTATGTTCAGTAGTTTTTGTGTAAAAGTGGAACAAACATCCCTCCTAACCAACTTTCACATTTATAATATTAGTAGGAAGTCAAAATCAAATTTCTTTGTCTATTGATTAACAGGTCGTGCTATAGAACGAGTGTGCGCAGGGGCTGACGGTGCCGGCATGGTGTCGGCGGCACGAGCGCTGCTCGCCTCCGTCACCAGGGTACTCCTCTTGGCTGACATGGTTGTTGTGAGACAACTTTTATTAGCTAAGGATAAGGTAAAAAAGAAAATTATTACATGTTATCGGAACTCTTCTAAAACAATATTATAACATAATAAGAAAAAGTCAATATTTTACTTTGTTCATTTCATATACCTACTAAAAAAAAGCATTTCCTTAAGTATTATTATAGGAAAAACGAGGGCAAACAGACTACTAACGAGATGCCAAACTTTCGTAAGTGAACTGAAAGTCGTCTGATTGCGAGCAGGTGGCGCGATCTTTAGATCGGTTAGAGTCGGTGTCCAACTTCGCGGAATTTGTACGTGCCTTCACGGAATTTGGGGGTGGCATGGTAGAGCTGGCGAGGCTGACGGCGGAACGGAGAGCGGACCTCCGCGACGAAAGGCGGAGAGCACAAGTAGCGGCTGCAAGAAACGTTCTCGAACGATCCACACTTATGCTTCTTACCTCGTCTAAGGTATTAGTGGTAATGACATTTCTAGCCAGCACGTAAGAATGAAATGAAAATTTTAAACTTATAAAAATAATTATACTCTTGAAATAATTATGTTTAAAAAAAACAACAAAAAATGTCATTATTCAATTTTAATTAATCTCTTTAATCAATTAATGAAAGGTACATATATTTGGTATCGAAGTGTCCAGCTTGTATATGGTAGCGTAAATTACACCCGTCTTAGGGTGGCCTTGCCCATCTATTATGTAGGTTTTGCGCCAATTCCGGCCGCGCTTTGTTTGTGACACGGTTTATAGACCGCTATTACTCTTCAGTTTTATAGTCACAATTGGCTTTCATTTCAGTTTAACTCTAAATATAGCTTAAACGAATCAAGCGTACGCGAATTGATATTAAATCAGATTCATTTTACTACTATTGACTGAAATCACGAGTATGCAGTCGTATAAAGAACTTAATAAAAAAAACAATATTTTCTTCAAGCAGACTTCATATGGCTGTAATTTGCAACAATATGTTTTAAAAATACGATATTTCTTATATTAATTATACAAGTAGATATAAGTACTTGCTGATATACGGCATAAAAAAATATATTTTTAAAGTTATGATGGCAACAAAATCATCATATCGAGGTTTTTCAATTTTATCCATCCCTTTTACATGTATTAAACGAGCTTATTTCATTTACGTGATGAACGTTTCTTTGAAAATTAGCTTTGTATCTTATATTTGTCGTATACTCGTAACGTTGTTGCTATTGCTGGTTAAATGACATATAAATAAAATAATAATAATAATTTAATTTATACATTTAATTAAAAACATTAAAGAAAATAAAAATATAGAGTAAAATATGCAGAAGATTACGTTATGATCAAAACAAAGAATTTTTTCGCAACAAATGCTAACATAATTCAGACTCTTTAAGGAAAACAAGCCCGGTGAAATTTAAACACATAAAAAGTAAAGCCTGACAACTTCATGTAAAATATTCTTTCGTGCCCAAGACAAATAACTTTTGCAATGAAATACAAGATTAGCAGTAATAAAAAGAATTGAAATTAATATTTTTGTAAGCTTACGTCTAAGATGGTTAATTATTTTGTGTTCGCCATTGTTTTTACGAAAGAAAGAGCAAAGTAAATGATCTAGTGGACTACTAAGTGTATAAATGGGTACAACCAGCGGATAAAACTATTCCTGTTGCGAAATATTTCACACTAATAGACTAGCCAATAAATTTCGCCTTTATGGCGTTTGGTCAATCAACACCAGTTTCCACAAATACATACTAAAACCAAAAATATCTGTAAAGTGATAGGTTTTCCACTCTTATATTTGAAGAAAGGATTTAAATTTTTCTTAAGCTTCACGCTGTTTCCCGCATGTACCAAGATAGAAAAAGGTAGCCTAGTGTTAAGACACTCCGGTTCCTACTATCTGCCGAATTCTGGGGTATTGAGTGGCGGAACTCAACGCTGCGCTTTGCCTCGACACCACAGCGAAAATAGAGAGCGAAAAGATATATATTTAAATAAATATTTCATTTCCCCGAGTGGGGATCGAATCTACGACCAGTAGCACCTACAATAATATACACATATAAAATATTTATTTGTTCATATGTTTATATTTACACAGACATGTATGCGGCACCCTGGCAGCGCGTCTGCTCGAGAGAACCGCGACACTGTCTTCTGTCAGATGAGACGCGCCATGGATCTTATACACTACGTGGTGCGCGACGGTCTGCCCGGACACGAGGAGCAGTCACACGAGGTCTGCTTTTTATGATTATGACGAACGAAGAAAAACTTATATGATTATATATAATTGTTTCGTGAAAAACAAAACAATTTAGCATATTTTTTTAGCAACGTAAGAGGCGCTTCGTTACCTGCTACGTATAATACAAAGTATTTTTCTTTCCTAAGTAAGGAATAACAGTTTAAAAATATAAAAAAAAATACATAATTTATCTACAAAAATAAGAAATAATATTTCTTAAAGCTTCATATGCTTACAAGAAATTATTTCTTGAATTAAACACGAAATTAACAAAAAGTTTGTCTAGTAACTAGTAAGTAAATTCCTAGTTCAAACTAGGCTATCCTAAACTTGTAGTAGGTTTGGAACATTAATTAGTTTTACCAAAAATACTCATACAAGTATATATATATATATAACTATATTTATCCATTAAATTAGCTCCACGCTGTATCCCGCGCACTGCAGGGTAGACAGAGCGAACCTAGTGCTAAGACACACCGTTCCCCACTTTTGGCTCGAGTGGCTCTGGTGGCCCTGGTGTCGAGGTTTGCCTCGAGAGCGGAGAAATGGAAATCGAGTGGGGTTTGAACCTACAACCACTCAATTTTAAAGTCCAATTCTGCGCCCCCTGCGCTACGTCCTTGGGCTTGGTCCTTATTTATCCATACAAGATATATGAACATAAATTTATGAATACTTACGAATTGCTTTCAATAAAATACACATGGTGTTGTTGGTATAGATTAAATTTAATTAATATCGCTTATTTTCCATTCGTAAGCTGGCTGATTGCCAATAATCAATGCGATATTAAAACATCTTATATCGTATATAAAATAGAACTTAATAAAAGTACACATATGAGAGCTACAGTGAAAGGTAAAGCACAGCTGTGGCTACCTCTGTGACATTTACAACAAATGCAAATGGAAGATGTATTTTATGAATAGAAGAAAACAGAATTAATTTTATTATTATAGTATTTCATATATTATAGCATCTGTTTTTCTAATTGGCGTTTATGTGTTTACAATATTCACTGTAAAAAAATACTGTGAACTGAATATTAGCTTTTGTTTCTTAAGTATTTAAGATTTTAATATAACATGTATATTTAATAAAAAAGAACGTTAAAAAGAACCGAGCTTAAGAGCTAAAAAGCATAAAATAACGTAATAAAAGTTTAATTTATTCTTCTTATGCAAATCGTTAATACTGTTGGTATGTGGCTATTAACCTACTGGTAGGTTTGAAGTCGGTGCCAAGATTCATTTTCTCTTTTTTTGAACTTTTATAGTTGTAATTTTTTTTATATTTGGAAGAACTTTTGGGATACACCCTATCCATTAAAGAATGGATTATACAAATCGAACCCTGTGCCACACATAATTAATATGCATGTTTAAAAAAACTTGCATAGAATAGAGACCCTTCTCACGGAAGGATAGATATTACGTGAATATGAGATACATGTAGTGCAGCATTTGAGCTTACATATAACGTGCCTCCATAGTTAACGTAAACAGAATTGATAAAATTCTGCTATAAATAGTAAAATAAAGATAATAGTTAATAAAAGCGCTACACGCCTTTTCCCGCATAGCAAAGTAGTTTGAGATGAGTGCCTTACTCGAGTAAAATTACAAATAATTCTAAGCGAAGTATTCTTATATATTTTTATTTCCGCTACAGCTAAAAGCTACAGCTTCTGCTACAGAAAAATTTAAATATAAAATTATAAATAAAATACTTGAAATATAGACAAAACGGCCACGTATCACTTTAATAGACAAATTTAATTTAAATCCGTTGATATTCTAGGTATATAAAATGTATCGATACCAGAAAATTACGAAAAGTTAGAAAGCCTTCAATAACGTTATATACTCGTATACAGATAAATAATTCCCTGCTTCCGACAGGCGTTTAGTACGACCGTGATTACAATCACCACGCTATCGCGATGGGCAGCCTTGGCACTGGCCTACTACTTCTAATTTATATGTACTAAATTACATTTAATATATTAAAATGTTATGTTATTATACTATGAATAATATACAGTTAATAATAAATTTTAAAGTTAAAACCGTCTGTTAAACCTTATATAGTAATTAATGCAAAAAATATAACACTAATTTCTTCTTCATTTATGCTTAATAAACTTGTCTTATGTATTTCAATTTTCTTTTATATACGAGTCTACGAACAATGCATAAGGAAATGAAGGGATTTGTTTTGCGTAAGTATGAAAACAAAGGTTTTTCGTTTCATAATTCTCCCTTATCCCCTATACTCTTCTCTCAGCGCTGTTCCATTCTGACTCGCTGAACATAAACACTATTTTTTATTTTTTCTTGTAGTTGCAACCTTTCTCGGATAGTCACGAGCAGGTACATCAGTTAAATGTAGGTAGCGAGTGCATTTCCTGTTTAAGCATACACTATTATTAAATATTTGTATTTATTACATAGCTCTATTGCATTTTATAGCTCTTTCTAAATATGCTTTCTTTATATAAAAAAGTTCGCATTAGAAATTTTATTTACTATTCTTTCTCATGCTCGGGACAAAACTGATAAGATTTTTGCAGGAGTTAACAACGCATGAGGTAAAGATGTATGAGGAAGAATAACTATAAACAGTACCTACCTATGTAACGTGCACTCGTACTTTGTGAGCTTCAAATTACATTTCATAACATTGACATCAAATATATTTTTTATCTAACACTACGTAAAAATTTCGTTAATAGTCACGCAAGTTGTCTAGGAGAATGTAGTTCCGCTTAAAATTAGATTTTTCGTAAGTTGATTATTTTCTCTTGCCAAATTTTACTGTTATTACTATAGCCTATTTTGCTATATGAAAACACGCGCTAAAACAGTACGCAGGTTTATTTAATAGAAAACATCGCTACACTAAATATTTGTTATACAGTGTACATTTTGAAGTAAAAAAATATAAATCAATTTATACCTGTGTATCATGTCAACAGTTGAGCTTTAACGTAATGCCACATAACGATTATTTTAAAGAGCTGCTAGATGTTATGAAATACACATTTAAAATTATAAATAAATAAAAGGTTGTTTTTTAAAATGCACTTGAACCTGTTAACAGGCTGCCCAGTGGGAGGCGGGTACAGCATTGGGTGCGTTGCGCGGTTTGTCGACGCAAGTCCGAGCGGCGAGGGCTCGGGGCGGCGCCGACGGGGGCAGGAGGAGAGCTCTAGCTTCCACGCTGAGGGCCCTCGTCGAGAGGACGCACGACTTCACCGACTCCGCGTACACCTCGCATAACCACAGACAAAGAATACTTGCGCTCGCAGAAAGAATAGCGTACGAATTAGAAAGATTAGTCGCCGTCGCTGTTTCTTTAGTACGTGTGTATTTTATTTCATTTGATATGTATCTAGTTTTATGACAAAATATAACTTTTTTATTTTTTATACAAATTTCAGGAGGAGCAAGGCAGCACCGGTAGCGGGGCAGCATTGGAGAGCGCCTGTACAGGAGCTACCGGTGCAGCGTCAGAACTTGAACGGGCCTTAGTAGCGGCAGCTAGGGATCAAGCCCGAGATTTAGCACCCCTTGCCGACGAAGCAAGAAAACTTGCTTCAGACCTTGCGCACATAGGTAGTTCAGTAAAGTTGCCAAAAAAAAGTCAAATTCCAAATTACAAATTTTCAAAAATAAACAAAGTGGCAATAGCTTTTTGTGTATGTAATTTTATATCGATGAATGCGACGATTTCAGCTAGTTCCTGTGGTGAGAGAGAATCCGAGAGACTGCACAGTATAGCGAGTCGACTGCACGAGCAGTTAGATCACATAATTGAGGCAGGTTACATTTTATTTTACATTAATATAAATAATGTATGTTATTTAATATAAGATCATCAACAGGTATGCAAATTACTTAGGCATATAACGATGTCAGAAACGTTACAAGTGAGCGCGAAGTTCGCGGAGATCAACCTCCGGATATACGGGCCGCAAGTAGTGACGGCAGCGCGCACGTTGGCGGCGCACCCTGGCAGTGCGGCGGCGCGTGAGAACCTGGACGTGTTCGTGGACATGTGGGCCTGGCTGCTGGCCGACGCCGCGCGCCTCGCCAAGGAGCTGCTGGACCTTACGGACGAGCGGCCTGACAAGCAACAGTACAGTAGCTTACCGAGACCTGGAGTAAGTTTGCGATATTGTCATTTAAATTAATTTACATGAAACCTTGTAATTTTCATATAGAACAGGATAATTGATTTTACTGTATGCATATGTTTCCATCTGATCACCACCTTAATTTGAACTAACAGGTGAAACTAATTTTCAGTAATTTTAATTAATTTTATAAATTACGAATGTTTACGAACACTTTCACAGAAACATGGAACGACAAGTAAGCCATTAAAGGCGGTGCGACTAGACTCCGATGAACAAGCAAAGATTGCAAAGTCAGGACTGGAAATGAAAATGATGTCTTCTGAGATGGACGCCGAGACTGAAAAATGGCAGGGTGCGGATGAAAATAATGACATTGTGAAGAGGTAATTTAATAGTATGAATAATAAATTTCATTCTAATCATTTTAGTGTCTTTAAACTAAATAACCGCTGCATATTAACGTAGTAATTTTGGTTTCATATACGTAAAATAACCCTTCCATACTTCGTTTTCAAGTGTATCATGAGAGAAGTGCTTCAAAAAGTGCTTTATATTGTATTTTTTTACATTTCAGGGCGAAAAATATGTCTTCCATGGCCTTCGCTATGTACCAGTTCACAAAAGGTGAAGGTCGCCTCAACACTACACAAGACCTCTTCACACAAGCAGAATACTTTGCGGAAGAAGCTAATAGATTATATAAAATCGTCCGGCAATTTTCTTATCAGGTAAAAGATATATTTAAATAAAGATTGAAATACATTATGATATATTGATTAATTTTATGAAATTTTTAAATAAAGGTGCCTGCTGGAACGATAAAAAAGGAACTCTTAGAGCATTTAGACAAAGTGCCGACCTACGTTCAACAGCTCCAGTTCACAGTAAAGGAGCCGACGGTGGGAAGGGCGGCCACTTTCAGCAAAGTGGATAATGTAATTCAAGAAACCAAGCATCTTATGAATGTAATTAGCAAAGTCGTCACGACGTGCTTCGACTGCGCAAATAAGGTGACATATGATAGTTGTATCTGTTATTGTGTGAATAAAATTACCTTTTCGAGCAACACATGGCACATTTTGAAAGTATAGACAATTTTCTAGGCAATATAAAGAATTTAGTGCATCGGAACGTAATGTTCCTTAGGTTCCTTTGCCGTGGGAGAAGAGTGTGGGAGTGATAAAAAGGCACCAGAGTGTTGCACCCGTTAAGTACTTTAAAGATTATATTCGTTCATGTTAGACTTGCGGGGGTCAAAAGTGTAAATACCGACCAAAGATTTGTTCTTGTCCTTATTTAACGCGCCTTCTCCGAGATTGTATTTTCACATCTGTTTCAATGCAGACTTTTAGATATCGCATATTTTTAGAACTATAACTACAAGAATAAATCTTCTTAGAATTAGCTGTTAGATTAAAATAGAAATAGAAACTCTTTAAATTTTTATAAATTCCCATTTTATTTTATTGTATGTTATATTGATTTTTTATTTCTGTTCTCTTATCGCCTTACTCTGGGTGGTTTCCAACACTCAGGGTCTTATACCGTTGGACAAAGCGATAAACAAAACCTCAACAAATACAGGGGGCGATTCGGTCTGTCTCAGTCTTGCACTATCAAAAACACCAATATTCATGTAACTCTGTGTGTACCTGTGTATGTAGTCACTTAAGCATGCATTGTGTAACTTCTTGACAATTTTGCATAGTTTATCAGATTGTTTTTAGAAGATGTTTCTTGTAATTTTTCTGATTATAATCACGGGCAGAAGTACGTACGCTAGACAGCTAGACCAACCTGAATCAAACTTGGTAGGCATCACCTAAAACCATAACAAGCAAACACTTGAAAGAAATTAACGTACCCAATTTTTGTTTCCAGACCCAAAGAAAACATATCCTACAGACGGAATGACAATACGTTTTATTTCTGGTCCCTTTTAAGTTTATTATTATTTTTTGGTAATTTCAGTATTCCCTTTGTATGCCCGAGAGAGTTCCTATGCATTGGAAGCCAAACTTACGAAAAGCATCCACATTTAAGAGTGAAAATAGTGTTTTAAATGGATAAAGTAGGTAATTGTGTTGAACGAAGTTGTTGGCTTTGACAATTAACAAAGCTTTTAACCTGCATCGCCAATAACAGACGTCACCAATGTGAACCTATTAACGTCGTGGTATTTTGGAGTTTAGAGTAGTAATGTTTGATGGTGTATACGATAGTTGATCTGGATGTTGTTTATGTGCTGTTGCAAACAATAGATTAGACTCTGTGTGACTTCATCAACACTTGGAGTATATAAAGTGTTGTTAAGACATTTTATAACTTTAAGTCATACGCTATCTCTTTTATGGAGTTAACCGCTAGTAATATCAGCCACCAGCAGCCCCCTTAAATTAAGGGTGCTGCCATTGAATATTTCCGAATTGATTATAATTATAGTTGTTTATGGAAAAATAAAAGCGTGCATGGTGTTTAATGTCATTTCAATGGGTGCCGTAGCGGTGTCGTAGACATCGGTACTTGGCTAAGGCTTCTCTAACAAAACGCATATATTTTCTTTAAATTGCAACTAAAGTTAAAAAAGTTAAAAAAATTATTTTAGATCATTTTCTCAATACCTATACCGATTTTAACATTTTTCTCCTAAAAACTCTAGCGTTTTATTAAAGAGCCTTACAGCCATGAACGTCAGTATACCTAAATGTCACTAATATATAATAACACAATGCGTTTTCTTATAGAGCCTTAAAGCCCGTTCGTTGTAATGAAATTAAAACATAATACTAACATATGGTGGTGATGCAGTACAAGCTGGACTTCACGGGGCTGTCGGCGGCGGGCGCGGGGCGCGGCGCGCGCGACGAGGAGGCGGCGGGCGGCGGGGGCGGCGACGCCAAGCCGGGCGGCAGCACCTCCGACACGGCCATGTGACAGTACGGCATGGGCCGGCGCGGCAAGGGCGACGCGCGCCGGACCAGGGTCAGCTTCCTCTTGTTTTAAGATAAACGTCTTGAAACGTCGTCGCCGTCGGTGAAGCGAGCATTAGACTGACAAGTATCTTGAAGTTGATAGGCACACGTGAAGAACTAGCTGGCTCGTATTGCCACGCAGCCGAGCAAAGCTTTCGGTAAAACACAGAAATGAATGCTTCTAATGTAATTTATTTTGAAAACATTAGAACTTAATAATAAGAGATTAGCTACGAAAAGTATTTAAGTCACCAAACAATGCGTAGCACGCTGCGTTATATTTTTAGTCTTGTTACTGCATTAGAGGAAATTAATTTGAAGTTAGATCACACATCAGTCTAGTGTTTGCTTTGGACGCCATATTTTTACATTATATTTTACAGCAAGAGCCTACAATGGTCTTATAGGTATATTCATCAAGAAAATATATATTTATGATGTAATGAAATGTGGCGCCAACACCGACTTACAAAGCTGCTAATGTATTAAATAATTCGACGATACATTGCGATTATTTAATATATTAGAGCCCCTTTAATATAAGATGGACAGTACGATAATAATGAAAGTTTAAGCAGACCACTTGCGACACACAAGCGAACTATAATTTAATATAAGGTTTCACATAACAATGAACGCAATCGTGCGAGCACGAAGCATTTGGCTGTGGAACAAACGTACCTATTATATTAATATATATTTAATGGTTCAACAGTAGATAATCTATAACTGCATACATACTTCTCACGCTGGTTTCCATACTAGGTTAGGTTAACAATAAATGACATCGCCACAAACCGCTGATACACTCATATACGAATTACTCGTCGGGTTTATATTAATAAATAAGTAAAGAAAGAGTGAAATCGTACAATAATAATAGATACGAATACTTGTTACACTATTTAATTGTTACAAACAATATATAAGCATCAACACTAAATATTATATTTTTGTGTTATCCCCGTAGCTTCTACTTCCAATATTATATGTCCGAATAATATATCATACATATGTATATTTAAGTATATATGTATGTATATAGTAATTATTTTCCAAAGCATATTATTTATAAGCAGTATATTATTATGCACCTTGCACTTTATGTGTTCCTTTTGCACTTTTTTTGGCGAAACTATGCACGGAAGCTTGTTTTTATATTATTTTGGTATTTATGTGTTTAGTGTTACATACATGGACATTCTACTATCATACAACACATGTGACTTCTGCATTCAATGTTACTGCATACTTCTTGATGTCTCTGAACGATATATGTACATTGTAAATAAGCACGGTGTCTCAAAACCCAGTCGCCGGTGGCAGGAGTACCCGCCAGTACCCGCCAGTGCCCACCAGCGCCCGCCAGCGCCCGAGAGGGCAGTCATTGCATGATTGTGAACAAAGATAAAGATAGATGTGTGTTGCATGTGTGTACGTAAATGTAATGAATGTCGTACTTCATCTTTCCGACGGGAGGATGTTTGATTAAGATGGGGGAACTTGACTCTGGTGGCTGACTGCAGCCCCCGCGACCCACGTCGCCCGCGAAGCACTCAGTGTTATATAGACTAACGAAACGAAGCACAAACAGCCATGTCGTGAACCAAATAAATATTCAATTCAGTATGTACGTACATTCACATTCATATTTGCAGTTCAAATAAGAATGTGAAATAATACCTATTTATGATATGTACAGGAATATTTATTTGACTTATGAACATTTTCTATAAAAAAAAACAAGGTAAAGGTCTGTGATAAGTTCACAAGCCACGGACTCTGCACTCGTATTTGCATCAGCATTGCCGGATGTCGTATTAATTTAAAAAGAAAAAAAAATGGTGTATAGCTCTTTACCAAAAGTTTCTTGCCCAGCAAGCAACTTAGTAGGTATGAAAAGATATTATAAAATAAATAAAAAAATATTATAATTGCAAAATGGAAAGAAATATTATTATAGAACATTACAAATTTGTTACAAAACTATATGCATAATTTATGAAAACACTAAATCTAAAAGTAACCATTATATCTGCATTCACTTTATTTTCTTAAAACAATTAATAATAGACTAGATAGAATTGAGATGAACGAATCAACTAAAAATCTGGCAATGCTGATTTGCATGCTTCTGTGTAACTGCGGCTGCCACGACCTGCCTGCCTGAATCGAACATCGCTAGGCATGACGCCCATTAATAGCTCCAATATGTACGGCAATAATAAACATATCAACCGATCTAGAATATATCGTGACAGTGTTGACAGAGACGACTCGTTATTTAGTATTTAAGGGTTTATTGTGTTGTAAAATATTAATAATATGTTAGGTTACTAATTATAGTGCCTAGATGAATTGCACCAATGCGTCATTGTTAGGTACATACGAGAATTTATATAATCTGTGTAGATTTGTAATACAGTTATTTATCATATTATATGTACACAGTGTTATAATTAAGTAGTTATGTGTTTTGTGATTTAAAAGTTTGTTTATGTTATTTTCTTATAATCAGTTATCATTCATTCTTACAAAATATTAGGTTTGCTCGGTTTATATAGAGATATATAACATGTATGGTTATATATATATAGTAAATATAAAGTACCTGGGTGCATAACAAACATCTACCTCTAAAAACGGATGGAATCAAATTATTATTAGTGTAAATAGAAAGCTAGTATCAGTACGTTCAATTAGCTTTCGTGTTTGTTCAATGTCAGTGAACACCGTCAGTGGTTTGTGCTCGATCCTTGTGTACGGTCTATATAACACTATTGTTTCACACCTTTTGAGCTATTACTCCTTATTTACTACACAATTATATTTTGTAGTTACTTTTCACGTTGTAAATGTAATTTGTTATATAATATAAGTAATATTGTAATTGTATACTCTGTATACGTATACAATATATATTTTCGTTATTTAGTCATCAATTTTATATTAAAATATATATTATCAGTCCGTTTAAATATATGACGAATAATACGTTAAGGCTAAGTAATATATTATTACAATTTAACAATATTCGATTTTTTAAAGAGCTTGATGAAGCTTTATATTAGCGTTGTGAATCGAACTTGTGGCCACTTATATAAAGTTATAGGCGAATATTAGATTTAACATCTCACAGTCACAAACATTCATAATTAATATTAATGTAAAATGTAGATATCTTCGCAAAACGCTGTTAAAGTATTTTCATTAAATATGTAATTTATCCTTAAATTAAGATATTTATATTGTGACCTTGGATTTAAATTGTTCTTAATATCAATATTGTAGGAACCATCGGAGGATCGATCTATAAATGTTAATATGTAATATTCATTTACAATTTCCTTTTAATTAATGCTTAAATGCACATTTCGATAAAAGTTTTACAATCTAACTGAAACTTTACAATAGGTAGCTTGTATCCTACCACTTTTCAAAAATTATCATATTAAAAATATATTAAAAAATCATGACCCACATGGCGCCCGTAAAATCTTATTACAAAAAGATAGAAAATTAATGAATTTGAAAAGCTACCCACATTTGTATTTATGCCTAGTCTGTTTACTTGATTGTTCTGTTGAAGAATGACCTTACTATAAATGTAACTTGCTTCATGCTAGTTTCACACACATAATTATTAAATTTCCAATAGGGAAAACAAGTGATCTGTAAATTTACTAAGTAAGAAACGAATAACAAATAGGAAATATCCATTATATATGCAATAGCTGCCGTTGTGCCTCTAAACGTAGAATATATATCGATGCTAATCGCAAAAGGCAATAATTTAATTATAAATGAAACCGCACATTCTCATCTTTTTGTAAAATTAAGATATTTTTACATATTACGTCGGTCATTTATTAATATTAATCGTATTTCCTATTAAGAAGTTTACTCTTAACGCTTCGAAGCTTTTCGACTTATCTTCGAGCTACCTAATTAACATTATTAATAGATATAGCGTTCGACTACATCGTCAAGTAAATTAATTTCCATCGCATTTACGATAATATTGTTTTACTATTAGAATAGAAACTAGAGATACAGAGATTTGTGATATTAAAAAATACTTTTGAGATTTAGTACAACGTCCTCAATGATTTCAAGGTTTTGAACGTAGAAATTTTAATAGGACAAAACGAGAACACCAATAATAGTAATTATTAATATTGCATAGTTATATATTTAGACGAGGTGTAGATCGGAACAGGGTTGGAGATGATAGATGGTGTCTGCCTACTAAATTTAACCACCTAAATGAATTTCGATCGCATAGACTAGGGACTGTTGCCAGATTACTTTATTTTCGTTTACAAATAGAAAATCTTACCAATGTTACAATGAAAAATGTTTATTTATGTATAATAAAATTTATCTGATCGCTTTTAAATATTTTGAATAGATGATATATTGATAATATATTTTTATTCTTCTCTTACCATTTGAATGTAAATGATGGAAGCCTGAAGGAGTAAAGCCCCGAAATGTATTGTTGTAAATATTTATTATTTTATAAGATATAGATTCTAATAAGATATTTTAGACAAAGTACGTATAATCGTATCAACCTGACATTGTTAAAAGTAAGAGCAAATAAATAAAATAGTAAGATCAAGAAACTGTTGTGATTGTTAAAATATATTATATTCGAAGTTGCATTTTGATTAAAATAATATAAATTAGAAGTATATTTTCCATAGTGCTGCCAAAGATTTATTATAATAAATAGCTGTAGCCATGTTGTTTACGGAATATTTTGAGGTTGTAATTGATGTGACAGGTCATGAGTGTAGGTAATTGCATGTTTGAAACTATTTGTGGACGTCGTTCCAGTTGCAAGGTTTATAGTGATGTATCCAGATGTTGTCCTGTGGCGTGATCATGGTCGAATACAAAATAAAAAAAAAATCGTACGAAAATATTTTAAACTTTCATTTAAGCCCCGTCCTACCCATTTTCTTAAAATTAATACCACTTTCAGTTGCTATAAAATGATTGCACATTGCGCCTATCGATACTTAAGACCTATGTTATGCAAACAAAAGATTTCTTCCTACACTGTAATAAATAACAGTATGTAAATAAATAAATGACACCTTCCAAGTACAAACAAAATGTTATATGGACGAAGCTTTTAAATGTAAAATCAATAATCAAACAATATAATGTTGTAAAGAATTTAATGAAATTATTTTCAACATTATATTGTTTATATAAAAAAGGGTAAACCAATAAAAACAAATATATCCTATATATTACGTATTTATTTATATTTATTAAAGGTACAATATATTACACCGTCTCGACTTTGCCCTCCATCATCACACATCCTTGGTAATAAGCAAATGATCGTATGGTAATGGGTCACTGCCCTACACAAAATACAAAATTAATAATATACTTAAAACTACATATCTAATTTTAGATCGGAAGTCAATACTGCAGTGTAAGGAAAATTATACAAAATTTAACCACGGCATGTCGATTAAATAAAGATTATGCAATCATAAATAACGAGTTAGTTGAATATAAATCACTCGATTATATAGTAATAGAGTAACGGTAAAATGACTAAACAAAAATATTTACACGAAGCAAGGCATTGAGTACACTATTTAAGAGTCATGCGTAACATAATAAATTTATGTATTTATTCATAACAGGATAGGAGTCGATTAGTATCGATTACGAACAACGAATAAACATAGAATATAAATCATCGTTAAAATCGTGTCGGCGACCGAGTCCATTCTCTTTAGATACAAAGAATCTAATACCTAGCTAGGGCTAAGGCTAACTCACACTTTACCTATGAGCATATCAATATCACTAAGCAGTTATCCAAACAATTACGAATGACACTGAAAACTCTATTTGTAATTCGATTATTATTGTATCACTAATTAATTATTTAACTAATTTACTATTCTGTCCCACTAACTGCGCTAAAACTAGAATAATGATAAAACTCGTGTACTAATTTTAAAATCGATATATGCATTATAATGTATCCGATTGCGGTAATCATTCGTAATCGTTCAGATCAACTAAGCACAATACATGAAGTATCAAATGAGCTTCCGCACTTCTATCACTCCAAAACGTACCGTTAAGCTGAACTCGTACAATTACTTTATAAAGAAGTAAAAAATATCTAATCCTCGTTTAATTTAGAATGGTGTACCTAAAATTTCAAATAACTACGATGCATAACATCTAATTAAACATTTCAACAAAATGACGCTAGCATTATTAAAAACATGGTATTATTATAATAATGTGTAGACATTGAGTTATATGCAATTTATTCAATATGTTAAAGCAGCTTCAAGCTTTTTCCAGCATGGCTGCGTAGGCAGATAGAACCTAGTGCTAAGACACTTTGTTCCCCACTTTTCCATTCAATTGTAGAGTCATAGAATGTTGAGTGGCTAAATTCGAATCCAAATCAATTTTATTTTGATACTAGAGCGAGGTTATGAAATAACTCATTCCTACATGTGGAAATTGAACTCACAACCATCGTGTTTACAGTCAAACGCTGCCGCTTCGCCACGACGGCCCTTCATTTTGTTTTTTTTTAATAGTTATTTATATCGTTTGCTGATTTTTATAAATTCATAAAAGCAGTATACATAACATACAGCAATGTATATACCCCGATGTCTACGAACACACGTGCGTCTTACTAACATCATATGTATGTATGTAATATATATTTACTTCATACAGATTTTGAGCGTTTCCCACTTCACTTCTTAAGAGAATTCAAGCAAATTGTAATTACAGGCTACTTTGGCAACTTCGTGGACGATATGAGTCACAAGCTGGAGTAAATCGAATAAAATTGTGCTTTATAGCCATTTCGTGATTTGCATTCACGTCTAATCCCGGTATCACGATATTCAAAATATCACAAAGTATTTTATAAAATGTTAATCCTAAATATTAAAGTTCACTATTTAATAAACGCTACATCCTTTTATTATTATTATTATTATTTTTATTGCGTTTCAGAAATTTAAGAGACACCAAAAAACAAGTTATTTAATAATTTAAGAAAAAAAGAATTATACAACAAAATCATGTCAAAAATTTTCAATACTCACATAAAATTAGGCCCCACTTATAAAATAAATGCTTTGTCATGGAATTCTTATATTAATAATAAATATAAATAACAAAATAACATAATGTATAAAGTTATCGAATGTTTGATACAATTAGTCTATCGTGTCGTTGTTTTAGATTTATTACAAAGTATTCGTCAATAAAATATAACAAAACATGGTTTGCATCTTCCGCTCACGTTATATAGAAATTCCGGATGTGACATTCTTAAATGACCAATCTGAAATTTACAACAAATCAAACATTTTCATTACGATGTAAATTTTTATCAAATGTCCAAAAAACACCAATATATGAAATGATGAGTTGAAATTGTATTATAATAATTGATAAATCAAAATTGCTTTCATCCCATCAGTTCGTGCGATATAAAACAAAACCCATACAAACAAAAGTCACAATTTATATACAAATCACAAGAGACATGTTTTAGTAACGTCAATAAGACCAGGCGTAGAACAGAAGCCCACGTGTTAGTTAAACAAGTCAAAATACATAAAGAAGTAAACATGTTTACAAAACGTCCGAAGCGATTTACATTTAATCGAAATGGCACTATAATAAGTAAATCTCGTAAAATCTCAGGCCAGTGCAAGTGACGGCACGGTTACAAAGTACGCTTCTTCAATACATTACGATATGCAGAGTAAATACCTTGAAAGTATAAATAAAAGTTTTATTAAAACGGGTTCAGTACAAACATGGTAGCCGACGATGGTTGCTTTAGCCATTGTGATGAAGCACTTTACATGCTCCCGTCAGTATGATACAGCTATTAATAAATACACGTAAAAATATTAAATACATTTACAATGTAAATGTCGTTTGCGATAATTCGAATAATTTTTTTGTTTCGAATTTCGCTTTTTTTTACCAGTTTAGAGTCCAAGTTTATGTTATTTTATTTTTACAAATTCAGCCAATACAAATAGTGAAAAGTTCAATCTGTATAATTGAATTAAGATTTACATTTTTTTTGTCTAGTAAGTACATAGTAAAAAAACTTGACAGAACACATTATAGTGAGAAAGGACAGAGTAATATAGTGACAATAAACAAATATTTTTTTTATTTACGTATTAAACACAAAATAACACTTTCACTCTAAACTGTCTATATTCGTATATAGAAAAAAATAACATATTTTTTTAATATCTTTGATTTTCGCAATTTTTACAAATTTAAAATAAAACTTTTTAGGCGGATTAATCGTCTATATTTAGAAATACACTTTTTTGGTCTATCCGTGACCGGCTGTTACCGAGTGTACTAAGCGTTGAGTTTCCAAAAATGTATAATTATAATTACATATACGTAATTAATCCGGTTAAAGAGTTTCATTTATAAATGTAACATTATTAGCATATGTTAAATCAAAATATAGGACCGGAAAAGAGTCCTGAGAGAAGCATGTATGTAGGACTGTAGGTCTCCAATGTTAGTCACGCAACAGTAACGGTGGGTGCGAAGCCGACGCGAACAATGGCGATTAAAACAAACCTTTCTTTTTCTTATCCTTTTTATCCTTGCCGTCGACCGTCCTGGAAATAGAAATGATTTATTAAATACTTTTTTTAATACGCTACAAACTCATGGTTCGTACCTTTTTTGCAACTAAATAAAATCTATAAAAAAGAACTAATAACTATCTAGTTATATATCTTATCACTATATACTTTTCATCCGAATTAGCGTAAATTTGATTACCCGTAACTCTGTTATCTCAGCTGGACTATCAAAGCAGAGTAGGTATAGATGAATGAGATTATTAAAAAGCAGAGGTCTGTCGGGGTAGTGACTGTAAATGTGACTGGTTGTTGGTTCGATTCCACGTAAGAAAATTATATATTTAATAATTTAATTTGGAGCCTGGAGCCGCACTTTGGCGCGGCGTTGAGTTTCGCCACTCAACACCCAATGTCTCTAGAAATAGAAGGAAAAGGAGGAACGGAGTGCCTTAATATTAGGTTCCCTCTGCCTACCTTGCTTTCTACGAGATACAGCGGTAAAAAAAAGTGAAAAGCAAACGTGGCCAACGTCAAGTGAGAAAACAATACATGTACATCAGCGTAATTGCCTCGTGCTGTACGCGTGTCTACATAGATGTACTCACTCCTTGCTGTTGGCCTCAAGCGAGCGTCGGCGCAGGTCGTCGAGTGACAAGCCGGTCTCGCGCTCCCAGGCGGCTTGCTCGGCGAGCAGCGCGCGCTGTCGCTCTTCGAGCTCGCGCGCCTGCGCCTCGAGCGCGCGCCGCGTTGCCTCGTGCCGGCGCGCCAACTCCGCCTCGGACTCCTTTAGCTTAGCGCGCTTCTCGCGCACTTTTGTTTCAAATACCTGGCATATGTCAATTTAGATTACAATTCTGTATCAGGTGTGAAATAAATTTATAAGTCGACTTTATGTCCATATTTTTTCAATAATTAGAGAACTAATTGTCATGGAACTAACATTGAAAGTTTGAAGGGTCGTGGAGCAACATAGAAGCTATTTTATATCTCAATATTCTTGTGGGGTCGAAATTTACGTAGTAAAAATTGTGCTTGCCCTGAGCGCATACTTATACCCTATCCTACCCTATTGATATGAAATAATTAAATACTTTTTAAATACCAATAAATTACCAAAAAACTTAAATTATGAATTCTTGCACTGAACAATGAATGAATATGTCACCGTATAGATAACCACACTAATAGTAATACATTTTTGTTAATTAAACTTAAAAAAATATTCCTATGGTTCAAGTGAGCGAGGCCACGCGGTGGTCTAGTAGAAAAATAAATCCCAAAATTGTTCTTATTATAGCAATCATTAGTAACAGTAAATATATATGTATGTTCTACGTTAATATAAAAATAGGTCGATAATATTAGGTTATGTTATAATAGACTGCCAATAAATAAAATAATAAACGTTATTTTTATGTGTGATATTAAATATGTTATTAAACCACAATTTTTTTTGTTAGTACTATTTTTTTAATAAAAATCTACACAACAATTCTTGCATAAATCAATTGACTTGTCCTACATTGCAATTCCGTATAAGGAAAAGGAACTAACAGCGCCTTCTTGTTCGAAAATCACTTCCTTGAATAAGTTATTACGTATTAATACACAATACATATGCATAGAACGTCATCCATAATAAACGAATGCAGAATAAAAGAAATACTTAAACATTGCTTTTAGAACGTCTTTTATGTAAAATGAGTGTTGCAAAAGTTACACGCAACATGATCGTGTATTCAACATTTACTCAGAAATATATTTACATGTGTCTAGAATAATGATCATACAATCCTCAGAATGGTAGCTTATATTTATAAATAATATTAAATTATATATTTATATATTATTATAACAAAGTCACGCTATGTGATAGCGTGACTTTGAGTTCAGCCACTCAACATGCAATGTCTCAAAAATAGAACGAAGTGTGGGGCGTGGAGTGTCATATCATAATGTTTTCTCTGGCTACGGGTGCAGTGTGAAGCCAAAGCATATCTTAGACATACCTGTTCCATTTCACTCTCCATCTTCTTCATTTTAAGATCGTGTTCTCTTTTCTCTTCTTCCATTTGGGCCAATGGATTCCTGAGAACAAACATAGTATCAATAATATTACTTAGCAAGGTTAACTCGTGCGCCCAAAGATATTTGTATAAACATTTGTGTTTATCATATTATGTTAATTACAAAATCAACTCATGCAACGGAATAGAATAAAAGGTTAGGTCTGTCAAATATATGTATTTATAAACTGTGTATAATAAAATTTTCTGGTTAACCATACCAAAAGATTCAAAAATATAAAGAATAGGTATTTTATTTGTGCACCTTTAAAAAATTTAAAACGTAGACGGAATATAAATCAAGTATGCAAATTGAAATTGTTATACATATGTACACTATGTATCAGAAAGAAGTTAAATATTTGTTGTCTCTGTAATATTTATAATAAAAATTACGTTGAATATGATGATGTATGAAGTTCTTGCTTTCACTTATGACTTTTGTTAACATTTATGTATAATATAGTATGCACTTATGAAATAACCAGCGATTCATGAAACATGCCATGCGTTACAAATATAACACAGATATATAAAATAAAATTACTTAAGCCGTGCTAAAACAACACTAACAATACGTGCGTTAACATTTATCTGGAAAACCAATAGAAAAGTAAGAAGAAAAATGAAAAAAGAACTATAACGACTAATATAAAAAAAACTATAAACATAGAGTGTACAAAGTATCAACCCCGTGCTGTAGAATATAATGGTGTGACGATGTACGGCGGCACTTACCACACGGTCATGAAACTGTTCATCAGTCCTTGCGGGCAGAAACTGAATAGCAACAATGTCGTTAGCGCACCGCAGCCATATCGCACGCGCTGCAATGGCATTAGCTAACCAACGATATATGTATCAATCGTGTTCAACAAAAGTGCTGGTGTATTTTTTATTTTGGTTTTATTGTTCGGATCGGATTTGTTGTTTCAGAAATAGGAATTTGGATATAATATTTTATCATTACACTGTGAAACGTTCTCGAATGTTTTATATTTGGATGAAGTTTATGAAAGTTTTTTAATTTTTGATTTATATTACTTTAATATTGGATGAAGTTTAATAATGTTACAATACTTTTTTGTGAATCATCTTTATTCTGAAAAATACATGTAAGCAGAAATTACCATTTAACAATAGTTGTAATTAAAACGACAACAAACCTGGGTTATAAATAATTAGATGTGTAATGCCCCATTGTCGAACCACACCCGAAAAGAATGCAATGTAGCGTCGTAGGAGCGTTATGACCCGCTCATAATCAATGTAAACTTGTTTGTATGACAGTTTGAACCAATTGTTCCGTCCGAACAATAACACCGGTGCACGGCGGCGAGGCACGCGATGTATCACACAGCGCATAATATAAATAATGAACGATAAATTGTTATTAATGCCACTGCGAAAGCGCATGAATCGCATATTTATTATGATTAATGACACAAAGTCATGGTTATTTTAAAATTTTCAAACATGGCGCCAACCAGTGTCATCGTGTAAATAAACACATAAATAAAGGTAATAAATATATTTTAAAATAATCCATGACGAGGAAGTGAATACATCATTTCTGCATGCCCAGGCACAAAACATTCGAATCGACAAAGAATGTAGTATGCAATTATAGCGCTAAGAGAGTGAGATGAATCTAATCAATAGCTCAAAAACGATAATAAAAAAGTTACACCGAACCGAAGGTGACCAGACATGCAGAAATGATTGTATTTTTTATTATTTTTAGTATTATTTAAAACGATTGTTTAAGGACAGATTAGTAACAATATAAAAATAAGAAGTCTGGTCACCTTATAACGGTGACGGCAGTCTTATAAATACATTAAAGTTAACTGTACCATACCAACCCTGTCTACTCAGGTTGTTAGTCCATGCCTTCGAATGTTAAAATCAATCATCTATTCTGTTAATGAACTGGCAGAAAATGTTAAATTAAAAAAACTCAAATTTAATTGTTATGAGAAGTCAGAAGATAGATATATAGTATGATACCAAAACTGCTAGGGTATTTGATGATCTGATCTAATGACACTATGCAAACTGTACAGTTGGAGATTAAAGTGCAAAAAATTATTGTCAAATATTTCACAAAAAATATTAATTATATATCCACAGAGTTAATTAATCATAAAAATTTCATAAACTTATAAATAACAATATTTAGACAATATAACCTAACCAAAAAAAGTATATCTTCTTATATAAAAAATACAATAAATATTCATCAAATACCCACAAACAGAAATTATACAAATATAAATAAACCTAAATTAAAAAAGATAAAAAAACAAAACATACTTGTTAGAATTGATCCTGTGCGGTTTCCCGTCGTGTGAGAGGCCGGCCAGCTTGCGGCACCGGTAGTTCTCGTAGTGGACGGAGCTCGTCACGTCCTTCAGGTCCTGCAGGTGCGTCCTGATCACCATGTTGCGAAGCGCCAGGAAGTCGCAATGTTCCAGATTTTCCACTGGAATTATTTAATTTTTTTTTAGTCTCACGCTGTGTCCCGCACATATCAGGGTAGACAGAAGGAACCTGGGAACCTAGTTTTGTTAGTACTATTTTTTTAAGCTAGTATTAAGACTTTCCGCCCCCCATTTTGTAACACTGTGTAAAGTTCAACAAAACAAACGGCGACGTTGAGTTCCACCACTCACCACGGTTTCCAAATTTCGTTAAAGTGGGGAATGGAGTGTCTTAACACCACGTAAAAACTCTCTGCCTATTCTTCACCGAGAATTAAGTCAATATAAAGATGTTTAAAATACACAATTGACAGGAATGTTTAATTATTAACAATGAATAGCTATGAAGCGAATGAATGCAATAAATTGGTTGATTAATATGCGACGTGAGCAATTGACTACTAACGACAACTTTGTACTGATTGCAATAAACAATTGTATGCGAATAACATTAATTTTTACATTGCGGTTAAAATTTATGAATTGGAAAATTATCGCGCAAAAAAAAATTAATATTTATATTATTTAATGAGCACAGCGACCTTATCCAAAACTTTAATATTTTTTATATTAGAGCGAAGAAATTAAAAAAACTAATTTTACATCTCTAGTGGAAATCGAACCCACAACCTGTTGTAGAATCGCAAAGTGCATTTTTTTTTCTTTTCATCATTTAACAAGAATTCGAATTGACTTGTTTACATGTCATTTTAACCTAATCGAGGAACTGACAAGTGTATATTGATTGTATTCCAGCTGGAATAACAAACAAAAACAGTGAAATTAGGTTATCAGAATTATAGAGAAATCCGCGTTTTCTAATCTGGTTCTACAGTAAATATATGATTAGGATAATTATATTTGTTGGACATGTCTACAATGATGAGTTACTTGCGAGTATGTATAGATAACAAAAGAATATACCCCAAGTTCCTCGATATACATACATTTTAATTAGTGTATTAATTTTAACAAGAACTTAATAGATCAAACGTGTAGATTATATATTACATATAGCATAAATTATTTTGTCCAATAATATTCATATTAAACATACTAATAAAATCCAATTCAATATACTTATTGAGTTTACCTTCTTACAGTTGTGAGGAGCCATGAATTGTTTATAAACTAACTACTAAATATGCCAAGTAACAACTTCTATTTATGCCATAACACACATATTTACTAAAACAAATGGATGTTTCAACCTTCATTTACTATTCCGAGTATTAGGTGGAAAGTGAAAAACCGCCATTACGTGTACTTCTTATCAATAAGTTCTTTCTGTGTACCATATTACGCGGCGGTATGCGGACAAAAAAAAAGGAGAATATGAATCATAAGCAATTACGACGTACCTTCAGCGATGCCCCAAGGGTACTTTCGGCCTCGTATGCGTCGCCCGTCCTGCTCTATGACAGTGTTGGCGCCCACCACCGCGAAGGGCACGCGGGCTCGAAGCGCGCGCGTGCTCGCCTCGCCCTCGCCCTCCTCGCCCGTGCTCTCGGGGAAGTCGTATATTTTTATTTTGTGTTGGGCTATTTCTTTTAGTATCTGTAAATGTGTAGTCTTAAATAAATATACTTATTAAGGTGCAGTACAGTCGACAGTACAGTAGTAGTAGTCGTCACGAAGTTAGGCTTTCTGAACATTTGTACATTATTCAATCAGGAACGTACATATAACGTAAGAAAAATTCTAAAATATAATCTGTGCAGCCAAAGTGTCTACAGCTAGCTTCAGAGCGTCGAAATCTTCGATTATTAATACTTAATATTATTGATAAGTAAAAAAGTTAGAAGACTGTGCTAAGTGGAGTAGGTCGAGCAAGAAGACAGACCCTGGCAAACGCCGGGTTTATTGCCACGAAGAAGGATTATTCACAAGAAAAACATATACGCAGCAATTAACCACGCAAAAAAATAAAAAAATATCAATGTTTTTTTGTTTAATTAAAAACACAAATTACTCTCACTAACAAGAAAATAATAATAATATTGCAGAAAAAAAACATATTAAAACATGAAAAAAAAGATTAATCCATATCATTTACCTGTTCCTTAAAATCTTTGCACTCTTCAGGCGTCATGGTATCAGCTTTAGCGATGACTGGTATAATATTGACTTTGTCGCCGAGCCTCTGCATGAACTCTACATCGAGCGGCTTGAGGCCGTGCCCGCTGGGCGCTATGAAGTACAGGCAGCAGTGCACCCGCGTGTCGGGCGGAGACGCTTTACGAGTGACCCTCGACTCAGCATTCAAAAACTCCTCGTATTTCGATTCAACGAAATCGATTATCGGTTGCCAGCTGAAATTTAAATCGATTAATGATACGATGACGAGTTAATACGTTTCGGTTCATTGTTTTTTGTATAACAGTTAATTTCTTATTTTATTATATTATACTAGTAAAATTAAAACTTTGTCATAAGTAACAATTTAAAATACATTCCGTGGTATCGTCATCATTCAATTATTGCATTTTTTGCATAAAATTTGACCATAATCATGAACTTCATTTAAAAAAAGCTTATAAGAAAACCATCAAAAACATGCGTCATCTCAACACAATGTTATATACCGAACACACGGTCGCAACGATGTAAACCTTAAAAATATAACGGTAATGCATAACGCATGTAGTCACGATTGCAATGCTTGTTTTATAATATAGAACATAAATAAATTAATATGATTAATGTTCTAATATATAATACAATTAAAAACAATTGTTAAAAGCTAACAGTTGTAAAGCAGGAAAAAACGAACTAATTTTTAATAATATACAGGAGAACCGTGAAACCAAATGATGCTCGTAGAGTTGCTCATTCATTTTTTTTCGTTAGAACTGTTTCGATACAAGGTTGTACAATAAAAACTAAAAGCATTACTCGAATTAGACGCGAAAAAAAATCTATATCTAAAAACAAGTTTTTTTACATTTCAACCGAAATTGGGACATTTAACAAACTGGTTTTGCAGCAGTAGCGGCAAAAATTAGGTTAAAATGTTATATTTTTCCATATATGTATTTGTATGTTACAAGCAGGCTTAATTTATTTATAGCATATACAACAAGTTTTACGATAACGTATCAGTTGAATTCATATTTAAACTGGTTATCCACTTGTGTATGCAATATTTAATGAATATGAACATTTTTAGAAAGAGTTATATAATATTTTACTCGACTGCGGCCATAAATTAGATTTCTAATGTGTTTAGAAAGGTGTATTTGCTTTTATATTTGCATGGATTTACGACGAATCATCCTTTGTAGTCTACTTAAATATTAATATAGTCGTTATACATTATTGCCTACTTAAGTTGAATAAATTAACATATAGATATAGATAGAGTTCTGAAACCATCTACATTTGATTTAAAAACATTAAACTTAAGACATACCAATTACTATTGTCGACGGCGTCTCCAAATCCTGGAGTGTCAACGATGGTGAGTGTAAGATTGACACCATTTTCTTTAAGCAATACTACGCTTGTCTCGACGCCCACGGTCTTTTTAACGCGCAGTGACGGTCCTGGATGTTTATCCTTATCATAAACTTCCGTCAAAAATAATGAGTTTATCAGTGTGGACTTGCCTAATCCCGTTTCACCTGGAAACATATAATAACACGTAAAATTGTAAATCGTGTAAAAAACAGGATAGAAAAACTCAGTTAGGATAGTCTTTTGCGAGGCGTCGGCTTTTCTACGTAAGAATCTGCATAACAGCGCGCAGAGAAATAATACCTCAGTGTCTTTTGTTTTGCAGAAATCATTATTATTCAAAAGGAATTTTATTTTTACAGACAGTGTTAATTTTTTTTATACAAACACTTACCTACAACCATTAAGGTGAATTCGAATCCTCTTTTGACAGCTTTTCTATACACTTGATTTGGTAGATTTGCAAAACCAACATATCCGTCTAATTCTTTAGTCTTTGGCTTTTCTATCTTAGGTAAATCTGGTTTTGGCGCAACAGGTGGATGATCAGATTTCTGAAATTTCAATATTATGAAACTAAATGTAACAATGATTCGCATCTACCGTTACATAGAAAAAAAGTTGAACCAAAAACAATCCCACCTTCATTATATTCTCTGTACTTCGCAGCGGCGCGTTAATTGAAGGCGGTCCCATGGTGGGTACGGGAGGGGCGGGCGTTTGTGGAGGCATGGGTTTCCCCGCATCGACTGAAACACTATTGCTGAGCTTGACTGCGGATGCTGTACCGTTGGGCTCATGGTGACTATTCTCTGATGGGTCAGGCAGGGTTGCGGATCGCTTGGCGAGTGCATCTTTGAGTGCTGAAGGTGCTATCGGTGGAACGGGCGGCGCGTTCGGGAGGCCAGTGGCGCTCACACCGCCGCCGCTCACTGTGTCTGACTTGAAGAACAGCTCGCGCTTACTCTGCAACTGTAAACAATTAAAAAAATATATTTAAAAAAATGATTATTAGATAGCTAAACCGACAACAAAAATTGAAGACAACAAAAATTGAAGACAAGAAAATTAAACAAGAAATTCAATGACGTACATTAGTGAAAAAAAAACTTTCAACATCTAAATGAGTAATCTTCTTTCCTCGTATACGTCAATATAAATAGAGAAATAAAAATTGGTCACTGGCATATACCGAGCGTGGTTTTATTACAAAATACGAAAAGTAGGTATAGCGGCGTTTGTCAGCCTGTACATGTGCAGCATTAAGCGTAAGTACACAGCCGGTTGGCTCCAAGCTCGGCGCCTGATGACTCACCGATACCAAGGCGAGTGTGTAACAATACACACTATAATCACTATTATTGCTATAGTAAATTATGCTACACTCACACTTAAATGAAAATTTTAAACAAAATAAAATAAAAATTCGACAATATAAGATCAAAATAAGTATGTACCTTTTAGAGAGATTGAGACCTTTAAGAAATTGCTCTACATTTTTACAGATTGCAATCACTACAATGACTTTCTCCTAATTTTAAGATAATAAGTTTTAGATTTCAAAGTCTTGCCAAATATATTGGTGTTCAAACAAAAGGTTTTTTAACAAAAGGTTTGCCCTTAATAGTTCTCGTCTTGATTTAGGCGTAGTATCGTTGCATGACACAGCTGCATTTTTTTAATTGTGATATTTTGCACTGATGATTCATATCTGAATAATACTATAATACAGCTATTGTAATATAATTTACCGAAATCATTAGAAAATAGACTTCTCAACTAAAACGAATACATAAAACACCACATATCGCATATAAAATCTTTTTTTCTTGTGTCAGTTTCGTCAGTTACCGCACAATGTCGATTTCTCTTACCCGCACATCGCAAGACGACTTGCTATACCCGTACATATGTTGACCGATCGCGTTATTGACACCAGTCATTGTCATCCGGTGTTTACCAGACCAAGAACACTGTTGCATATAACGTAAATAAATTCATTGGCATTCGACATCGGCAATGTTTTTGTTTGGTATACGCCCGTTTAAACACTCCCGTGACTTAAAAAAAAATGTCAATACGAAGTGTTTAAACAACTCATACCTTTTTCAAAACAGATAACAAATAAACATATTGATGAGAAATAATATTTTTATGTTTTTATTATTTTCTTATATTTATTCTGTTAATCACGTAAAAGCTTCATATACCAATTGTTGTAGATATTCCACAATATCTACACCAGCATTTGTATTACGTTTTGTCACCTTTGAAATTAACACAAGTGACACATGAGTGACAGCTTTTTAGCTATTTTGATTAAATAGCGTTCTGTTTGTAAGCTAGCGAATATGACGCCAATTAAGTATAATATGAAATATTTTATTTAAATTTCTTGAAATGTATAAAAAAAATATGTTATACATATACTGAGCACAGATATAAAGTAAGACTATACGATACTATATAAAATACTAAAAATATTAATTATAGTATACTTTCATATAAGTAAAAAAAATATTTAAAGTGGAGAGAGCCTTTTTGCAGGCATGTGACGTATCCCTTAGTAGAAAAATGTGATGAAGCATAGAAACGAGCGATGCGCAACGCTAGTTTGCTTCACGCAAGATTTAACAGTAACGCAAGGGACACAGCATTGTTGAAATTTTCAACTATTAAACGCTAACTATTGAACGCAATTAAAATTTCTCGTAAATTCAGTACTTTATATTATTACATTAATACAACTGGTCTTGATATTTAAGTATATATATCTAGAAAATGTTGATTTTGTCTGTCTATACAAGCATTTGTTTAACTATTACAGTTGTTATGATTATACCGAAGATGTGTATGCCAGTGCACCTGTCAATTAACAACTCCTGTGAGTCCGTTCAAGCTACTGAGCTTGCGTAACTAATATGAATCATACATTGTAGAACAATTTTAGGATTTGTTTTCTAAAACTCAAAGGAATGATAATTTACCATTATTGATTAAACTCTGAGAGGATAATTGCTAAAAGATCATGTTTAAGTTCATATTTTTGTGAAACTATAAAAAAATTATAAAAAATGTAATATAAAAAGTACTAAATCAATTCAAGTACTCAAATAAAAATACTCGAAATCCTCTATTTCAAAAAAGTGAATAGTGTAAATCTGGACATAAATCGATTGATGATATATTTATAACAACTCTCAACTCTGTTTACATAAAACTACTTGAAACTGATCTAAGGACGTGAGTGCGTTTGCTCTCCCTAACCAAGATTTTAAATTAGGAGAGATTGAAATGTGGAAATAACAAATAGGTACCTATTAAAATAACTTGGTATTACCAACTGCATTTGGATACAATTTCCTCGACTATCAATAGTTCGGCAAATGATTCAATATTTAAAATACTCTTACTTAAGACTGCTGATCGGAAATTGTTATATCGTTGACACGTAATAATATTATAAATTATGATTGTTTTATTATTTGGTCTCTTTTAAAGTACCTACTAGTTTAGACCTAAAAGTAATAAATTTATCAGTTTAAGTTAAATTAATTTAAAGTATTCGGAGATTGATAAATATAATTAAAAAAAAAAATATAGAAATTGTATATAATCCACGCAACTAGTTACACTAGTAGGTATTATAAAACCGATTTAAAAAAAAATACATCGATCATTAAAAAAAACTGAATATCACCAAGGTAACATACTTAAACGAAAAAGGAAATTGCAAGAATCCATAGCCAAATAAAGCAGAAATTCTAGTTGGCATGTTACGTCGTGGATGCTCCAACCGAGCTGGACCAACAAAAAACAGAAATAATAATACAGCGCGGAAACATGACTTACCACGTAAGTCGCTGCTAGCCACTTCGGTCTGACTCACCGTCACTTTTGCAAAGGATGTTGGGGCACAGTTTTGCTTCTTCTAAGCCATATTTATTACTTCTTGTTATTAGATTGTTTAGTTCTATTCTATTGTGAGGAACGGAGTGTCTTAACACTCGGTTCTCTCTACCTCTGCCACAGAACGGTGCTGTATACAGGATACACGGTGAAGCACATAAAAGGAGCAATTCGAAATTTACGAGTCTTTTAAAGACTTATTTAAAATGAATTGTGAACATATATTCAAATCATTTTTTTCAAAGCAATACTTTTGATAGTGTAAATCCATTTGGAAACAAAACTACCTATATATGCTACGGGAAGTGAGGCTTAATGGCGTAGAGCTCGTGCATAATGACGTTAAGATCCGTTGTTCTACCTATGTACACGTACATATATAAAGTTAGACAGCCTTTTAAGTCTTGGTAACGGTTTTATATTTGTTAAAGCTAGCGAGAAAAATTGTCGGGTTATATCAGTATTTACATAATTTTGAGACTAATTATTATTTGAGATATTTATAGCATAATACACAATTTAAATAATAATAAACTTCGAAACTAATTGACAGACAATTTAGTTCGATTTTTATTCGTTTAACAAAATATATGGTCCCAATTCCGGTCGATGTTTTCGTAAATGATTACTTTCTCCATGCGAGTGTTACAGTTACTTTCATTACAAAATCTCGTTTTATTACGTTTATTATTTTAAAAAAATCCAAATTACAAATCGATATTTAATCTTAGTGAGACGGTAAAGATATGTAATAAATATATTGTAACAGTAATAAGCATAATAATAAAATGAATATATAATAATAAATTAATTATTAACAAAAAGAAATGCCGACTTTAACAAGAAACTAAAAAATGAAAAATAATTTTACAAAGATTTTATAATTTTGAAGTCGGTGCCAAGTAAAACAAACAGGCTTAGTTATTAGATATTGTAGTAAGGCTGTTGTAGCATTAGTTTGACAGTAAGCAATGGCCGCTTCGATACGTTGCAAGTGTTCAATTCATTTATTAACTAGCGACCCGCGCGCGGTTTCGGCCGCTTGAACCTTACAAATAATTATGTAAGTGTATTTAAAAAGGAATGTTATCAACAACTCTTCTATACTCTTAAAATTGTAATTCTATATAAAATCTTTTGGTTTATTCGATATTCCTCGTAAACAATAACGTTTACAAAAATGTCTAGTTTTAATTATTGTATATTTCGAACAACGCGGCTTTCGGTGCGTAAATTTCAATCCTGCAAGAATTCTAGGATAAAAGGTAGCATATACTAGTATGTTGATCCACATCCCCTTCTATATTTTAGCGTTAGTCCCACAAAAATTGGTTCAGCTGTTCAGGAGATTAGCCCGGACAAACACAAAGTCTTGAGATCACTGACAGACCATTCAATTTTATTAAATATTCATAAAATATATACAAATAGTTTTTAGAGCTCAAGCCACGATCCCAGGTTGCGTGAGTTCTTTTCACTTCAACATCCCTAATGATTGCATCGGCTGTGGGCGGTGGATGGTAACGCGTAGGCAAACTAGAATAGAAACTACAACGGCTTCATTGAGATTACTTGCGAGAGATGATTTAATAAGATGAGGCCGAAAGTATGATATATGATATACTTATCTTTTAAATTACAGATAATAACTACTAAATATGTATTATAGGTAACAATATCATTTTTTTACTTTTATTTGCTAAAACGTCTTTTAATTTTATTTACTCTTTAATGCAGAGCATGTAACACTACTTTTACATTATTCATTGTATGGTGTGAAGTGAGGAATATCACCTAGAGACTTGGTATTCAAGTAACAACGATTAATACAAAAAAATAGGTATAATATTAATTTTATATAAGCAGTAATTTTTTTTTCAGCTTAATTAAAAATATCCTTTTAATTTTTTTTAGTAGATAACCATACATATTCGCACGGAGACCATGAACTTTTTAATTGGGGTTAAATTAATTATGGTACATTAAATTATAGTAAGGAGTGACTTGCGAGTTGCGACGTGGACGTAAAAATTGTATCACATAAAAGAACCACCTGACATATTTTTCTATTTAAGCTATTATAATTCAGTAGTTGTTGAACTTGTATCAATTGATGAATTGTTAAAGCGAACCATAATTTTTTATGTGAATTTAAACGTACAAATATATAAATGCTTAAACTTAATCACCCATTTCGTATGTAAGTAATGTGAAAACGTTTACAACGATTGCGACAGTATACACGATCAGAGACTAGCTATTGTTCATTACACCTTATAAGTATATATAAGATTCTATTAAATGAGTTCGTGAGATACATTTACTCGTTGATAAAGCGACAAAATGACGCCAAATGCGTTTGTAACTTACTTATTACAAGAACAAGTCAACGACCCAGTCACCAAGGATAGAAAATGGATACGCACCGAGTGATTTATTGTACACTTAAATGACGTAAGATAGGTGATTTACAGTAATGAAATATTGTATATTATATGATACACTTATAGACCAAGATATATTTATTTTAACAATAAATAATATATTGTGACATAAATTGGTATATTAATAACACTTATATTTAGGAACTGCTATAAAAGGAAAATTTAACAATTTATATGAACATAATTTTATTATTTGCCATATTTTAATGTATATTTAAACAGCAGTTACTTTAGCTCAAACAATAATATAAATAAATTGCCTAAGAATACATAAAGACACATTTGAATACATAGTATAAATATAAACAGTTAGATAAAATGCAAACAATTTAGTTTTCTTTTTAAATTACTCTAGTACAAGAGAAGGTTGTTGAATTTAAATATTTAAATGTTGCTTTAAACTGAATTTACCTCTGCTTTTCTGCGTAAAGATAAATTCCTCCACAGCTCTCGAGGACTCGTCCATCCCACCTTTGTTTTATCGATGCCTATATCACCTACACTACTGGCGCATCTATTTAACTTGGCCTGTTGACTCGCACCGTTAGTAACCGTTCTGTTAGCCATTACGACGAACACATTTAAGATTTTAATAAAATATAAGTAAATTCATTAGATATTGTTTAAAATATACTTATATAATATTATTAATATTTCCATCAAAGCGTACGACCACAATTTCAAAGATTATTTTCACAACACTTCACTATAAATATAAAATGTATTTTTCAATACTTTTAAGTTCGCGTTATCACTGCCAAAATTATATTTTATTACTAAGGGAATATCAAGGATTTTAGATATTTCATAGACTATAATAACACAAATAGACCGTTTTAATGTGAAGCACATTCACGTCTGTATCAGTTTGAGGTTAACTCACCGGCACTACCGGCTGTCGGCCAGCAGGCGCAGGGCACACAAGCGCCCCATCGAGGTCCCGGCACACGGGGCGTAAAAACAACCAGATGTTGACGCTAGTATACGCGTTGATATTACATTTTGATCACCTTGTATATTTTTATTATATGATTTAATATATGTGTTATAGATAGAACTTTGAAACTTTGTTTACTACAAATATAATGCACCTGCAAACATTAGGCATTTTAGTAAATATGAATAAAATACTATATAATTTTTAAAAGAAATTAAAATGATATCAAAATATATGTATATTTCATTAATGTATTAATAAAATACTTATTTCTGTTATATTTAAAAGTCACATCGTGTGCACGTACCACACTTGGGTTAACTCAGGTACTAGTTAATTATAGTTATATATACAGATATATGTGTAAAAGGATCCCGAGCCCGTCACACTCATACTCCGCAGACACACAAAAGCCAAGACAGATTAATAGAAAGGAGATAAGTAACAAATCTTTTTAGCCAAAATGAATCTTAAATAAAAGTATAAGAGCTGAAAATCAATCGATAACGTTCATATATTTATGTTTTTATGGGTTACAAGGTAAGCGGAGAACGTGCCCCAACCGCTTTTGCTGGTTTGTGAAAAAGTTCAAAATTTAAAAGTAAGTTCTGCAAACTTTCAAGACGGTCAGGCCTAAATTAATTTCATATGTTTTAAAAGTATGTTAAAGGAGGCAAAAATATAAACGAGCACCAGAATACGTTATCTTCTACTCTTTGTAAGTGACAACCGATAACATTTAACTGATAAGACTTCCTAGAAAATGTAATATGGCAAAGGAGCCCTATACATTATGCCAAAGAATAAGGTCTTTTAACAAACATTATTCTCATACACAAGTTCCTTTCAGCGGCCAAGAGTATATAAATGCAATAAACAGACTACTTTATCATTTGTGAAGCGTATTGTTAACGTTATTATCAATCGACGATTGTTGCATCGCGAAGTGATACACGTAACATAGACAAATAAACGTACATTTAATTAGGCTTTCTGAAAATTTCAGGTCAGGGTACGACCGTGAAACAGTTAATGGCTGTTTAGTGAATTCGACACATGCGAGCAGAATGGCCGCCGTTTCATAGTTATTTTTAACCCTAAGACAAAGGGTCAGTCACCCGCTTAGTCCTCCAGTGGCACAGACCAGGGCTATAATATAAGGAACATGCGTGGGAATATACTCGATGTATCCCTTGGGAAATTGACACTCTTAGAACATCCTCACCATATAAAATATGTGGAGATAAAATAAAAGATCTGTAACAAAATTAAAGCTAGTAACATATTTACAAAATAACAATCCACCGAAATATAATTTCTTCAGTAACTTAATTATCTACGGTTAACACTTGAATGCCAAATATGTTTATCATCATGTCAACAATTTTATTTCCACTTGTCTTTGAAAGTTATCTATTTGAGATAGTACTATTTACTAAAGCGGCGTTTGTCATTATTGAAGCTGTTATAAACATTTTAAAAAATTGAAAATAAATGTAATTAATACGTGGAAATCAATGATTAAATTGCATCCAGCAGTGCATTTAATAACTGAAATTATTTTTAATATCTCTAGTAGCAATCGGGAATAATTTCAACATATTTGAATTAAAATAATTATTTTTTGCACAATTTATAGTTAGAACATTTAGACCAGCAATTTCTATAATACCGTGTAACCTAAGTATTTTGTTTTTAGTATATGTAGTATTAACACGATAAAGCTTTGAATGCAGAAGGGTAAGCTCAACTAAAATAACGAACCTCCCTTTTTTGGGGTGCGTTCATTATGATTAGGGGAACTGTTAGAGGGTGAAAGAGATGTACGGTATGGGGCTTACCGTGGCTGTATCGGTGAGGGTGACGGTAGCCGTGGTAGGTCCACCGTTCGCCCCAGAGGTGCTATTAGTTACCCCGGCTGACACCTGATTATTGGAACTCTGTTCTATGATACGCTGCCGAAGCGCTAATCTTTCAAGACTTGCCAGCCGATGGGATCCACCGGCTCCTTCTCTATCGCGCTCTCTGAGACCAGTTCCAGTAAGGGTACTGCCTGCACTAAATGAGCCGCTATATTTTGGCAATGTCGGAGGAGGTACCGGCCTGGCAGATCCTCCACGGCCGAGTAAGGAGCCGGTGGATGTGTATGCATAGCTGTTTGGTGTTCCAAGAGTTGCAGTACGTGGAGCCGCTCCGATTCCATTCAGAGCTCCACTAGTGCCATTGACAGCGCCGCCATTCACCGTGGTCGTGCTGCCGTTCATCTCCTTGTATTAGTGTCCGTCATGCGAGTATATCAAATCACACACTGTCACTGGCTGTGAACAACAAAACGGATATTGGCCGCGATATTGCGAGATATACAGAAACGTTCGTATCGGGTGCCTGTCGGAGGCGGTTTGACAGCTCGCGCCGAGCAGACGAGGCGCGCGGGCGGTGTCTGACGGCGCCCCGCACTCGGCGCTGTCGCCATTAGCCACCGCCGCCGACCCCAATGGATCCAGGATTATTGCCACACGACTGCCCGACTCGAGGGTTGAAAATGCATTGCTGCATCTCAGTCAAGGTCAATTCGTGAATTCTTCGCGAATTCAATGTTAAAGAACTTGAGAAAACATTTATAATACTCAATGCAATTACGTACCTAGAGTATTATACATTTACTAATTGTCCCCACTGTAGTTAATCTTTATAAATATTATTAAGAATTCAAGTTGTCAGTATGTATCAAATGTAAAATATAAAAAAAAATGGTAGCAGGAACAGAATTAAATGTTTGCAGCAGAAATTTCATGAACGATTTCTAATTGGAGAAAGAAGGAAATGACGTTTTAGTTCATTGGCCTGCTTAAGGCACAACTTCAATTGTCTGTAATATGTACTGGTGCTGAAACTAATAATTATAATCATGGATGACTGTTTTTGTTTAAAATAATATTACACTTTTCACATCAGAACATAATATTTTTTTATATGGGGATTGGTAATCCATATCAGTCGAACGCTGATTGCTTATAGTATAATATGATGTAATATGAATATATTTAATATAAATTTTAAACTCTTAAAACCTTCAAGCAAAAACTTAAAGCTGATGTTAATTAATGCGAGTTAATATTACTCTACTTAATATAATTTCGATTTACCACACACAAATGAAAGCGAACATTTTATCCATTACTTAACACCATACTTTCTAAGAATTGTAATTAAATCTGAAGTCTAGACTTTGAATGCATTGCATATACCACGTGGTAGTCGCGTGTTGTGGTCACGGTCACGCCGATCGACCGAATATCCCAAAGCGCATGCGCGCCTCCAACCCCTGGACCCATATTTTATCTGCACTACCCTACAGCCCCGCGACTTGGGACATGTTTTACTTATTTCGACTGCCTGTCTGTAATTACCGTTAACATGGAGCAATGCTCATACTCAAATTTTAAAATATCGTTAATAAAAATTTTCCTAATGCCCATATTGGATAAATCGTGTATATTTAACAAAGCAATTACTCTTGCTAAATGCAAGTTCTAATCTAACCTTTTTTACGCTTTTAAGCTATCCAATAGAATTAATTTGCCGTATAGCGCTTAAATATTTTTTTAGCTTCACGTTGTATCCTGCATACAGGGCGGAAGATAGAGATAGAATAATGTTAAGAGGCTTCATTTCACATAAATTCACTTCTATTCTCCACTTTTCGCCGAATTCTTGGTGGCATTGCTTGTTTAGTGGACTCAACACCGCGATTTGCCTCATTATTAGAGCCAGGAAATTAAAATATTAAATATTTCATTCCCTCGAGTGGAAATTGAATCCACCACACCAAAGTCGGGTTTACAACCACACGCTTATGACCCCCCTACGTCATGGACATCTTCCTAAAAACATTTTCAATCGAAAACAATCTTTCTTTTAATAATCTCAACCACACCAACGTAAATGAGATTTGTATACGCTACCTCTAAAAGGTTCCGCTACTTTCAAATTAGTTGCAACGCAGTCGCAGCATGCATACCACCGTCTTAACTACATATTAGACTAACAATCCTCAAAATTTTAGCTTAGCTAAAATGACGTAGGTCTGGGAGGCCCTAGGATCTTGGGCTTTTATGGAAAGTGTTAAAAATTTAAATAAAATAATACTCATCAATTACTTACAATAATCAGAAAAAGTGAAAACATACGATATATGTGCTTCAGGGAATAAAATGTTATATCTTTAACTAAATTTCCTTAGGCGACAATGTATCCTAAGTATTTATGTAAAATAAAATAGTTCATATAACGTTCTGTTACAAATAAAAAATCAAAAGAAAAAAACTTTGCAGTGTTTATAAATAAATAAAAAAGGCAACGTTCGGATACTGCAAGCGCCATCTAGTTGCGATATTTGTCTTACTGCCATCCAAAGATTACATCTTACACACAATAGATGGCGTTACTAATGTCGAAGGCTGTAGAAGGATACGTATATTTTTTTAAGCAAAATTATCAAGACAATGGTTTCTTATTGTTTTCAAGGTATAATTATTAAGGAAAAACGTTCTGTTATTTTATGTTGGAAGTAGTTGTAATTTCAATATGTGATTTAAGGACAGTTGAAATTATAAACGTAGTGTACTAGGTAGCATTCAATCTTATAAATTTATTTTATTCAAACTTAGGAATTTTAAATTTTAAGGATATTCTCTATCTCGATTTCTCGATTGAAAGTGAAATCTACAACCTTAAAGTACTATGGTACGAAGTTCGAACTACTATGTTATACAATCTTCATTTTTAAACACAGTAATGTTTTAGGTAATCAAAAGAACTTGTTTCATAATTCATATTTCTGTATTTACAGGCTTGAATTGTCGCATATAAAATATATTAAAGTTACATAATTGTTCCTTCTAAATGTCAATAGATGGCGTAACAATGCAGTTAGAATACGAATCGCCGAAACGACTCTAGGTAGCGACGTTTAGTTCTTAATTTCAACATAATTGATTAATAGCGAATGTGCCTTCACTTAAATAAAATCGATACACTATTAAAAAGTAATTTTGTGAAGTCAAATATTTCAATTTTTTTTTGTTGTTAACAAACAATATGTTATGACAAAAATATTTTGTTTACTAATTACTGAGTAATGTGTGTTATTTATACGTTATACCAAGTGTGTTTTGAATAACACTACCTGCTAGAGACAACATCGTAGCTTAGTAACTAGCATATTTAAAGAAAACGTTAACAATGACAATCATGAGAAAATTGTGTCCCCAATACAAGTTACCTTTCATTGCTAATTAACTGCAATGTATGTATGAGCTAACTATAATTTTAGTTTTCATTTTTTATTTAATGACAAGAATAAAAACAACTTTATGTAAATTTACATATTTGTATTGTAAATTTACTTCAAAAAATTTATTGAAAATATGTAAAAACATCGTCTTTTTGCAAGCTCCTCCGTTTTGGGGAATTGTACCTACAATTATCAGCCAACCCACATAACTTGATAGTATACAACTATCATTCTGTAAGTCCCTACAATATTTAAAAGGTTGTCCTGTAACTATTAATCATTAAGGAGTTGGGTCTTCTATCATCATTATTAGCTCAGTAATGTCACGAGATGATGACTACAAGAAATTTATGAATATTATAAAAAAATATGTGAAACACATAATAGATACCTATTACGATTCCGTCGATTTTCATGGGATCCACAAGTGGTAGGGAACTCTTCCTCCTAACCTCCTCCTTTTCGAAAAAAGAAATAAAATACAAACATAATACCTATAAAAATAGTACTTAGCACCAGTAGATAATTAAAATACTTAAACATGTGAACAGGTCCAATATTAATTCACGAGGCAACATCAACTCTATCATTAAGACCCTTTTCAAGCGGTTAGGGTAGGTCGTGGTACTATACGTGCACAACGATACACTTCGTAGAGATTCGTGACACACTTTCAAGATGCTTCTTCTCAAAGTAACTTGTTTTTGTGGGGACTTCGGAGGGGTGAATATGATGAAAAACTCTTTCGGCAAAGTAGGTTATAATTTAAAAATAGTTACATCAAATAGGATTACTTTTCCTTTGGAAGTTTGTTGAACTGTAAACACGTTAAAAGATTGTATAAAGATGTGGACCTGCACGTGCCATGTAATGTTCGTAGCGGAGCGTTAACGCAAACAAAACTATACAACATAGTTGCTTACGCTTAAAATAGCAATTTTATGAGATATGTTCATACAGAGGTTAAGTTGAAGCCACAACGTAAGTTGAATAGAAATTGACATTTATAAATATTGTATTAGGGGGCTATACTCCGTTTTCCGAGTTTCGAGTCATTGCGTAGCGTTGTGAAGCGGTGAAACTCTACGTCGTTTGTCGTTTGTCTTTGTGTTGCCAGAGGGAATGAAAGTGATGTATCATTCATTCCCCCGATTGAAGATCGAATTCACAACACATACAGATATTTAGACAAACAGTAAAAAAATATAATAAGGATCTAGTGGATCCTTGATGAACTTTTGTTAGAATATAAAACGTAAAAGTTATACTTTGCCTGTTATTTACGTTATTGCATTATTAATACTATTGTATTGTATCTATTGTGGAACGGATGGTGGAACTATAATATAAAGAATTTCTAATTAATATCTAACCATATTTAACATTAATAATCATAATTAATAAAAATAAATAACGATATAAAGCCATATAAAAGTACCTACAGTAATTTAAATAACCTTAATAATATATACAGGTTTCGTGATTTATCACTAGCCTGGTTGTATTCGTCGTGAAGTGGGGGACTTGTTTACTGAAAAAGGCACGTGCTCACATACTTACAAAGGTAGGGGATCTAAAACAAGGCGTACAGATACATACAACATTTCAGTGACGAATATTCGAATGTTATGGAACGTCTTTAATTTCTTTCTTTTTATTAAATTACGAAATGGCAACATTTTAAATTTATTTACAGTACTGGGAGTTTTTCTTGAATATTTACATTAATATAAATTAAAAATTATATATATATAATTTACTTTAATATAAATTAAAAAAAAATAGTCTGTTTTCCACAAGACCTCTCATTGTTTGACTTCTCAAGTTTTTGTGTTAGATAACGAAATCTGTCATGTATATGTATTTTGGGGATAATTTTAATGCCTTCATTTTATGCTGATCCTCAGAGACAATGCTCCTCATCACGTTCTTTTTTTTCTTGAAATACATCATCATCAACAGGCATCTTTTGTCCACTGTTGGACATAGGCATGTTTTTTCTTGAAATACATATTATTACATATTTAATATACGCTTTATCCCTACTGAATGCGCATGAGAATGCGGAGGGCCAAAAGCTACGGTTAAATATTTTTGTGGACACAAATGCCACAATATAGTTAAATATATTAAATATTCAATAAAGATACTGCAAAACATAACTTAATTTAATGAGTAGCATCCCATTTAATATTGTTTGAAAATCTAATTTATGCTAGATGGACGCGCCCGCTCTCTCAGGTCTCATGTTTTGATGAATAATCGTATTTATACTAAATATTTAATGTAATTTCCCATGCCATAGTCAAGTAAAATATTAAGAAGTAAGTAGTAAACTTTTGCCGTAATTTAAAAAAAATTAAATTATTAAAAGAATATTTCACAGAAACCATTTTGCATTACTCTCAATAATACCTACTACGCTTAATGCAGGCTACTGTTAACAGGAAAATCAATAGCATCAGTCATCAGTGTAATAAATATTGCGTTTTACTATGAAAATACTTGAGCAACAGTTATTATTTACTTTGAAGACATAACGCGTTATCACAAACTGCATACTAAAATAATATTTTTAATACTGTTAAAAATGTATAAAAATATCTGAATTACACTCATGTGTAAACGAAATAAATAAATACATATTCTAAACAAAAATAATAATAACAAGATTATTCATTGGGAAAATGGCAGTTTTGTGGGATACACTAATTATGTATAAATGACAATACTAATATAATTTTAAATAAGCCGTACAAAGCGTTATTTTGTGTAGAGGAGCGATAAGATAAAGTGGAATAACTTGCAGGAACTTCACTTTACCGAACCTCACCTAGTTATCATTTAAACAAATATGACATATTTTTACAAGGCATACAACGATAATCGTAGGAAAACAGCAAATTACAAAAAACCTCACCTGCTCAGTACTTCCATTGACTGGCTTGTATCGCGAGAGCACTGGTCTATTCCGCGATCTATTCAATGGTGAGTCAGACACTGACGCCATTCTTTATTGCTAGTCACTAATATTTATAATTTTTCAGCACACTAGATAATCCAATAATTAAAATATATTTTCATATATTTACATAACCCATCCGCCAACAGCATACGGAGGAAATAAACTGTTACGATTACAGCAGTGCGCTACTAACAAATGTGATACCACATTTTTCCGTCGACAAATCACATCCGGAGGAGAGTCGATTCGAATGAAGTCGGATGAATCAACACCAAGCACCACTAGGTTTAACGTTGGCACTGATAACGAGTTTATGGTGTTTTTAACACAAGCCCATACCCATCTGAGTCACTAATTACGTAAATAAATACAAATGCTACTAATATAGGTCTGTATGTTGCACATATAAACACAAGTAGCGCACTTTATATTTCCACCGTATTCCTTAAATAGGGCTTCGATTCAAATAAAACGTCTAACTCGATTTACCGTTTACTGCCCCTTTCACATGAAGCAAGAATAGTATCATAGTTTCATATGGTTGGTACTTTTGTTTGGAAAATATTACCATTAGTATGCCGCGAATTTATATATTTAATTCTATTTAAGGAATATATTGAAAAACTAACTTATAATGTGACTCTCCTATAAAATAACGACCACTCGGCGATTACGATTTCGCGTACTGAAACTAAAGTCAGAATGAGTCGTTGATAGTAAACGCGTTCGTCACTTCATTCGGTTTTGTATACATGTCTCGGTCAGACTCAAGCTATGGGTGACCATGGGGACCCCGATATTTGTGTCACAGCGCCTTACGGGCCCGACGCCCGGCGAACACACTCACGGGCCAAGTAGCGGTCGCAAATTCCTACTCGTAATTCAAACAACGCATGCAATGTTGGTACGTGCGGACTGAACAAACGGTCCCGGCGACCTAATAATTTATTTTCGATACTACAATAGTGATATTCATAAACGATATTCTTCTACGTTTTGATATGAATACTTAGTAATTTACTGCAAATATATAAGTACATATTATAAAATAATTACTCACCGCTATACAGGATGTGTCAGAGCCGCACATGAAACAAACAAAAACAATGTTAGAATTATTACATAAAATATGTAAAATAACAAATGTAATTTAAGCATACCTAAGCAAGGGAGACAACATGTACCTACATCATCCAGACTCTCTTGGCTCAAATATCTAGCATCCATTTACATTGATTTCTGCCGCACAATACTTACATAGTAAGACGTATAATGACAATGTATTAATTGCCGTCTGAAGTATTGGGAAAATATCTAAACAAGTCTGAATCAGATGTATACGACTATTGTTCCGTTCAAATTGAATATTGAATGGTGTGGCGTGTAAACAAAATAAAAAATAAACGTAAAATACAACATACTAAACACAAATAAAACGCAGTCATTATTTTAATATTCCAGATTGTCAATTGATTTGAAAATAGATATTCATTATTATATAATATAAAATATATATATTAACATTTATATGACGTTGCTTACATGGTATACTATTATCCGTTGATTCCATATTTTCAATTGCAGCTGCCTGGATTGATTACATATGTTTATAAAACTGAATTGAAACGACATTTGAATAAGTCAGTGGATGAACAATCTCCTGTCCTAAATAACTTCTTTAATCTCTAGGTGTGTTTAGATAATTCGTAAGCTGCCACTAGGTGGTCACGCGTGCATTGTAAACGACCTAGCGTCGTAGAGTTTCAAACAGGAGACCGTTCGCGCGCACGTCCACAGGAACTGAGCAATGAGAAGCGGCCGCGCCACCCGGATTGTATGCAGTTATGTTCCAAGTTATTTCAATACGCGCACAGAATTCGCAACTTAACAAACGTAGAAGGGTAGTAATTCTTTTGTATCCTAGGTCAATTTAGCGTTTTGTGGATTGTTACTGATTTAAATTTTACTGACATATAATTATATATCATTAACAATACATATTTATTAAAACTTAATGATATTTAAATGTTAATAGGAGTTATATTTTTATATATACATATACAATAATAAGACTTGATTGTTCTCAAGTACCTTAAATGCATGATAACACAATCGTAAACAGATGTATTAATTTAATGCGGACTTCGATCCCATAGCACTACTTGTATCCGACAACTATTCAATGTGTGTTTATTATTTATATATATAAATTGACTAAGATATTTTCTAGAAAAACGTTATCGAACGAATCCTACTACCTAAACATTATAATGTGAAGGATAACTGTAAAGAGTGGTGTTGATTACAGCAACAGGACGCTGTGGTGGCTTGTCATGACAGTCTGGTTCCGCAAGAGAACACTGCTTTTAAAACAAAAAGCTACACGCTTTATGAGCCCCAAAACAATAAGACTAGAAAAATAATAAGGAAAAGGCGGCTTTTTCAAAAGTATTATACAATTTAATCATAACGGAAGTTAAATTGTTTATTTAAAAAGGTTAAAAAATAGTATGTGTTAATTTAAAAATTTAATAATAATAATAAGAATGAAGGTCGCAACAGGAATGCAAGCCTCGTGTGTGCAAATCGTGATAGTCATCTTCATCTGGACTCGACGTGTTTACATGAGACGGCAGCATTAGATTTCACCATCCAATACCCAATATCGCAATATAAATAAGTATGAAGTATTTTATATATTATTATTTATTGCTATGTCTTGTCTTATACTAATCAATGAATACTTCTTCTTAATATTTATTTTAATTTTTAATATTTTTCTCCGAAAATGTCGTATTTTTTGCAAGCAAATGAAGTAGTAGACAAATGCAAAAATAAAGATACGAATATACTCTTTTGAAAAACTTTTTGTTTACAACAAAGTTTGACTGACATATATTTGTATATTTGTATTGAGATAATATTGTTATAAAGAGATTTTTTGGGAATATCTGTTTAGTTATAGCAAACATGTGCTCTATAAAATAATAAAATTTAATAACACATTAATTACAGGATATAAATGTTTAAAAGAATTGGAACAAATTAGAGGTAGAGGGGAAAAACAACTTACATACAAAATGAATATGTAATTATTATCAGTGTAAATAGCTCTTTATTAATATGACCATCAAATATTGTCAATGATAATATAATATTTACATTTTTTTATCACATAATAAAAGATTTAGAATAAATAAAAGAATGCAGCATGAAGATAAATTTGTTAAAATTCAGCAGTAGGTTAAAACTTGCCCTAAAACAGTCGCTTTACCACATACTACAATTTTAGGGCAGCAGGGATTATACAATTAAGTCTTATTATATTTTAAATAAAAAATACTATGTAAAAAAATTTAAGTACCAGTAAAAGTATCTAAGCTTTATACTTTATAGTAACACTAGCCAACCTGGGTGGCTTTGCCTGCTTGAACTGCACGAATATTTATTAAATATGTTTATGAAATTATTTTTAGTTTAGGGGGTGAATTCTAAAAAACATCAAAACAATGAAATATTTTTAAGTCTGAATTTAATTTTGTATAATAATCGGTGTTGGTTTAAAGATTTTTCCATAAAAACTTTTTACCCCTAAGTCATCCTTTTAGAGTTAAAATTTTTCAAAATTCCTTCTCAGTGGGTATAAATAAACATATGTCCAAATTTCATGTTTCTTCAGCAGTTACGGCATTATGTGCGTCTTACCTCAGTCAGTAGGAACATGTCCTTTTTAATATATATATATAGATAATAGTTTTTACTATGTAATACAGTGCAGACTATTATCCAACCCTCGATTATACAGATATGATATTATATTGACACCTACAAAATGAACCAAATATAACTATTTCAATTCACAAACAAACTGACCTGGTTTAGGTTGGAATTAATTTGTATGCAGTTCAAGGAGGTGTAATATCAAAACCTATAATTTATTAATAGATTTTGGCATGTCAAGAACTACAAGTTTGGTGTCTTAAGCCTTATGAACTTGGACAGTGAAAACAGATTCAAAGAAGTCCTTAACACACACTTGGTTCCTAAGTCATAGGCACTACTTATAGCTTTACACCCTACTATACAATGGACCCAGCACTTGCACAGTCAATCCAAAGAATGCTATACATTGGATGATATAACTATAAATACAATGCTTTACACTGAAACCCGTATATAGCAGAGTAGGCAGAGGGACCTTAAGGTTAAGACACTCCATTCCCCACTCTCCACTGATTTTTAGATACTATGTGTGTTGAGTAATGGAACTCACACTTTGCTTTGTTACCAGAGCTAATGTAAAATGTATAATTAAAATAAATTTCTATAAATAGTCTAAATAGGACATTATTCATTTAGTTGACATCAGTTACAGAGTATAATGTGTATGAGTATAGATGTACTCTAAAAAATAAAGAAAGATTTGGAATAAAAGATATTCAATAAGAATTCTTTATTAAAAAGAATTGAATATTTGTCAGTTTCTTGAATGAATATTCAATTAATATTGTAATTATATACATGGTATACACATAATATGTACATAGTTATATACAATAATACGCTAAAGTATATTCAATTTATAAGCTATGTAAAGATGCTATCAGTTTTGTATAAGATTTAGATAAAAGGCTCTATGTATTAGACTACTCTTAATTAGAAAGAATTGAATAACTAACTGATATTTTGAAGTCAAGTAGAGTTATAAGACGATGAAAAATCGTCAGAGTTAGAACAGCTTATCTTATTATCTTAGTTTAATTTTATATACAAAGTTTAAATAAATGGCAAAATAAAAATATAATAAAACACTATATTTTGTAACGCGATAGCAGTGAATATCTTATATGAAACCATTTTAAGATTTTTCAATATGAAAAAACTAAATCAGAAAATTTTAAACTTAAAATTCACATATTCTTAATTGGCGCGAATTGAAGTACAACAGTATCTGTTAATAATATTATCCTAATAAAATCTATATATTACCTGATCTCTGCATAATGATAACAATGTCCTGAAAACAATTTAGATTAAAAACATATCGAATTCAACAATTTCAATAGCACTACACCAAACGGAACTGTCAACAGTACACCCGCCCTTGGGTCGCACAGAAATTGATTTTTAGCCAGTGTAGCCAGTTCCAAAATGCGTTAGGTAATAAGAATTAAGAAAAACATTTCTAATACCAACCAACAGTACTTAACGTAGCAGATCGTCCTTAGTTTATTAGGAAAAACAATTGACTAGACTAGAAGAAATAATACTAATAATATTCTGTTTTATGTTCATTTATGTTTGTTTTTTCTTTGTGTTTAAGTCATTAATGGTGTAGTAAAGTATGAGTAAATAAATAAATATTGTCATAACGTTAGTTTTTTTTAACTTTTTATATTAGTTATGTATCAATTTTAAGAAGTCTTTGAAAAAATAAATTTAATCATAAAACAGAAGAAATCAAACCATCTGTAATAGAACACAACTTTCTACTGTGCTATTTTCAAATTATTATTTTGCTAAAAACACAGTGAACGTATGGTCATTTACGGTACCTGTCACAGAATCAATTCTAATAATTACTGTAACTGTGGTACTCAACACGATTTTATTTTTACATTTTAACGTTTGTTAATCTGTGAGTATATCACATCACCATCAAGTTGTCTTGTCCACAACTTACACAACATAGCATAATGTGTTCTGTGCATGATGAATTGTCAGTTGTAAAGTTGACAATTGACAATTTGTCATTTTTGTAAACAGGTTTATTATTTACCATAATAATTAGTTAATTAACATTACTAATAATTTAATACCCTATTTAATAAAACAAAAACAATGTTAGTGAACGCCACCTAACTTTTACTAATATTTGAACGATATTTATTAATATTTACGATGAAACCATTCCAAGTTACCTGGAAAGTATATACTAATCTTGCAAAATGTCATAAATATATTGAAAAATATAATTATAAAGCTAGTTTTATACTTGAAGTAAGTTCTAAGCATGCTATATACAAAATTAGTAAGCAAGCAACATATAATACGCGACAATATCCTCAATCTGTACATTTTTATTATTTTCTACCTTTTATACTGTTTCAGATGCCAAAAAGGGTCAGAGATGACATTAAAGTTTTTAAGTATATTAGTTTTTTATTTATTTGGCCATTTAATACTTCTAAAAAGAATTCCTTTGATACAGAAAAAATAAATACAATGCCATCAATCCTTGAATCTGCAGACCAGATCTTTGAGACAGGTCGATATGAAGAATGTTACAATTTATTGAAAAGCTATGAGGTGATGTTTTAAATTTATTTATACTCTATGTACAAATAAGAATTTTCCATTATTTATTAAGTGACTGACAGGCCAAAGCCAAGGCAGTGCAAAGGTTGCTTCTGATGTTGATTTGTCACTGAAGCATCATGTCACAACACATCAGACAAATATTACCCAAAAAATCTTCCTTAAACCAGTGGTTTACCTAAGACACAAAACACAACTTTTCACTGAAACATTGGTATGTTGTTGACAAATTGCAGCTTATGTGTTATTCTGATGTATATGCTACACTACTGTAAAATTCACCTAAATTACACAATACAGCAAATTTTAAGTGACAGTGGAACAAACATTCATCCTCACCTACTAGACATTAATTATGTACAGTCATTTATGTCATACGTTGTGCAGAATTATAGTACATTTATAATGTACAGTAGGATTAGTAAGATAGGATATTTAAATATAAAGATAGCTTTTAAAATTAATAAATTTGATTCAGGTACAAGATGATGTAGAAATAAAATGGCGCATATGTCGGGTATTATATAATATGGCAAGAGATTCCAGATATGATATAACTTTCCAAAAACAAATTGTTCTACAGGCTTTTAAAATAATAACTGAGGATTTGGACAAAAACTTTGATAACTCATCAGTTCAGAAATGGTATGCATTATTATTAGATGCTAAAAGTACAAATGAAGGTATCAAAGAAAAAATAGAGCAATTGGGAAATATAAAGACCCATATGGATATAGCAATTTCACTAAATCCTAATGATGCAAGCCTTTTGCATATACTGGGTGAATATTGTTACCAAATAACTGAACTACCATGGTATCAAAGAAAAACAGCTGAAGCTATTTACGCACCTATTCCCCATTCAAGTTACGAAGAGGCACTTGAGTATTTTTTAAGAGCAGAGTCAGCACAGCCAAGATTTTATAGTGTCAATCTTCTAAGGATTGGTTGTTGTTATTTAAAATTAAATAAACAAGATCAAGCTAAATATTATCTAAAGTTAGCTGCAAGTTATCCAGCTAAATCCGACGATGATCATCATGCTAATAAGGAAGCTGCTGAATTGCTGAGAAAAGTAATAAAGTAATAGTCTATGTTAAGTATAATTTGTAGCAACGTCCTCCACCTCTCGCCGTTTCGGACATGGCGTGTTAAATGGCGTTCCCCAACGCTGCACTCGTCACCACTTGACACACCAACGAGGTCACATTTGTGCGCGTTGTCTTGGGGGGAGATCCTATCAGTGGTCTGTCAGTGCGCTCTCGTCAGTTACCAAGAGGCTCGTAAAGGCTAACAAGAGTCATTGCGGCAAGCCTCCCGGCGTGGACAGAAACGTTTGACGCTTCATTCTCAATATTCTGTAATTTCAATACGTTTAATCTGGAATATACTGTGCCAAAAAAAGACAATAAATATAATTGATTTGAATTTCAATACTCATTTGCAAACCAACTAGATACTTTTTAAGAAAACGTATAAAAATTTGAACGTAGCGGGATTTGAATCCGCGCCTTTTAAATACTGTCCTAGCGCCAATAAGATACCACAATATAATATTGTTAATACTAGCTCTAGCGACACGATCACGGTTTTTCTCGCTTGACTACACAACTATTTCTTTTACCATTACTTTCATGGTGTAAGGTAAGTGACGATAACTTCGGGCTAGTACGTCGTTTCGTGAGTTTTGCTTTTGGCAAAAATAATAAGCAATTTAAGTATTTTTTACGTCAACTATATATTGGTATATAATCTTTTTACTTTCAACTGTCTAAAAATTAAGTAATAATATTTTAATTATAAAATTGAGCGTATAGCGACATTTTAAACGCAGAGTTGTCTACGAACTCCAGGGTAACGTGTCTGCGATGCTTGCCACCGTAAGAATTTCTTAAGGTTGTAGAAAGACAAAGATAAGTTACTCTATAAATAAACATTTTATTCAATAAAGAAATAGATGGAAGCATAAAATTCTTTCAAAATGGCAATAAATCGATTCACGAAATAGCAATCATTTTATTTATCAAGTGTCCGCTATTTCGTGTTACTGCCGAATTAGGGAGATCTCAGATACTTTTTAATAAATGTATATTTATGTTATAATTCAGATAATTTAAATTTAAAGCTTAACATCAGCTACTGTATTTATTAAAGTTTCTCGTGATTGAAAGTCGGTATATATTTTGTTCACTTAAATTTCTATATTACTATTTTAAATGTAACCTGAATTGATAATTTTAAGCTAAATTCGTATACTGCCAATGCAACTTTGTTTTTTAATCAACCTTTATAATTTATTTTTGTGTATTTTTTCGAATATACATAGTTAATGATTACTTTACATAATGTAAAAAATACTGAATAAACAGAATTGCGGAAGTTAACAAAATCAGTAACACGAAACATGATCTCCTACATTTCATTATTTTCTCTAACTTCGTGACAAAATAATGTACGTAACATTGACGTTATAGGTAAGTCTAAATAAAGATATTTTTATTTGTTGCGAAAATAAAAGCCATTAGCCAACTAGATAGTTCTATAAACTGGCATAGGTAGCTTCAAAAAATTAAATTTGAATTTTGAACTTTTTTGTATTTTTTTTATAAAAAAAAGTATATAAAAATTCAAAAATTTAGTTTTTTTTAAACTGAGCTTTTATAATTTGTAAATTATATAGTTGGGGCCAGTCGTGGCGCAGGGGTACAAAGTGTGACTGTAAAACCGACTGGTTGTGGATTTGATCCCCACTCGAGGAGACGGAAATAGAAATAGTATAGAAAATAGAAAATATTTATTTAAATTTATATTTAAGGCAAAGCGCGGCGTTGAGTTCTGCCACTTAACATGCAATGCCTCCGGAACTCCGCAGAAAGTGGGGAACGGAGTGGCTTAAAAACACTAGGTTCCCTTTGCCTACCCTGCTATGAGCGGGATACAGCGTGAAGATGATTTAATTTGATTTTTTTTATAAAAGTTTTAATGTTGTTAAGCTGATCTAATCTATTTTTTTTATTTACGAATTCTTTACAATCAAAACCTATAAAGGTGTTTATTTTTTTTTATTATAAAACCTTGCTGGCGGGGTAAAAACTTGTGACACGAAATAGGGGCCACAAACTCACCAAGTTAGAAACAGAGCTAGATTTTATCACGAAGTAGGGTTCAAACAAGAGGTCCACAAATAAATTAATATAAAAATTAAGCTTAAGTTAAACCGCATAATTCACACATTAAATTACTACTAAAAGACCCACTTTGATCACACTAAAATTTGCAAATTCATATAACCTTTAATAATGTATTTACAATAGTTTAAAGCCTTAAACTGCCGAACGTACAATTACCTTATTTCAATAATATTATAAATGATAACATTTTAAAGACAATATCCATACATTGATAGTTTCCAATTCAATAAAACAATTATTTAGTGGAATATTGTTCATTCATGTACAGCACTCACAGAATTAATTATTTTAATTAATTTTTTTTTTTTATATTTCTGATGAATTCATATAACCCATGGTGTAGATATTAATCTTATTGACTGCGAAGCGAAGCGAGGTCTCCGTTTCGACAAGATAGGCCGATTTTGCTTTCGTCACTTTGTCCGTTTGTTTGTTTTGATCTAGAGACCACAGTTTTCAAGGGATGTGCACGAAAATTGGCACACGTGTTCCTTTTTTAAAAACTTAAAACTTGGCTTTTTCGATTGGGGGAAAAATGGGGGAGTAGAATAGGGGAATCCCCTCCCCTTTTCCCGTAACATCGAGTGATACCTCAAAAGACGCGTCTCTTTGAATAGAACAAAGGTTACATTAAACACTTTTTGATTGGGGGGAAAATGGGGAACGGTGGTGGGAAATTTGAAAATATTTATAGTGAGGTATACTTTCCACGGGACCACTAGTTTTGTAATTTATTAAATAACCCTCTAAATTAAGGATTCCAAAGTGGGGATGAAATTTCACACGCTCTAGGGATACCGTTATTTGCGTATGATGGCATGATAATTATATGTATAAAGGAAAAAAACACTACTTTAGTATAAAACTATTTATATATGAATCGTAGTCAAAATCTAATTCTAAATATTCCACACCCATATTCTGTTCTGTTCTCTTCTTTCTAATATGGCGCTCCGAGCGTGCCAGTTGAGCACAAAATCACTTCGCTAGTGTCACGTTGAAGATTCTTCAGAGCTGCTGGATTGACTATCATGTAACAGTGTTGTTGCTCAATAAATAACGGGGTTCAGCTTTTGTTGGCCAGACTCTGTGTCAATAACTCAGATTTTTATCATCCAGTCCTTGATAATTATTTTTTTGGTTTTTTTTTGTAAGTAAGCTAAATACATTTACTAAAGCAACGGCTTTTTCTTTCTATTTATTTTAGACTTAACACATATACATATAAATAAAGCAACAGGGCGACTGCGTCAGATTTTACGACGAAATATTGTCAATAGTATTGTGTAGTATGCGGGGCCATATATTGAACAATATTGCATTGACAATAATATCGTATGTGTGTAGCTAGCCTTATATATGATTATTTTACTCTGTGTCTCAGAAATTCAAATTTTAAATGACATCGGTTCAGTTATTCGGTTGCATAAAAAAAAATATTTTCGATAGTTAGGTACAAGAAATAAAAACAAATAAACAATAATTAGCTTCTTTTTCAAGCTTAACACTTTATTTAACAATGAATTTATCGCCATTAGAAGATATTAGTGACGATGAGGTGTTTTTTGGTGATATATCATTGAAAGAATGTAAAAAGCGTATATTCTTAAATAGGTGCTCTCATAAGCGGAGTTTACCGTAAGTTCTATGTTACTCCACGTTATTATTTTGATACATAAGCAACAAACGATGGTGGGTAGGGTAGTGGTAGGGTATTCTGAGATACAGAATAGTTTTTATATTTATTTTTGTTTTCAGGGATACGTTTGAAACTAGTAAAGAAAAACAAAATGACAGCATTCAAATTATTGAGACTAATTCAGAACCAAATGTATCATATGCGAATCTCTCTCTGAGTTCCCCTGATTCTATAACAGAAGTAACTAAATCAGATTGGGACATAAAATCAATAGATGATAGCTTCTTACAGCTTGAAAAAATGGTTTCTGAAATGTCTGTGTCGCCAAAATCTTATAACAATGAAGATTTAAATAACACACTGGAAGTTGTAGAATATATTTTAAAGAATCCTATAACAAAAGATAATAACCACAAAGGGGACTTGGGATGTATTGAACCACTAAAAACAGAAACACCAATTAAATTATTAAATTGTTACGAAAAATTACAATTCTATAAGACAAAGACTGAAATGATAAATGAAGGAAATGACAATATGAAACTTTTGCAAGAATCTCCAATCAAAATTATTAAATCAGATCATTCAGATTATGGAAATACTGAGACCTTAGTAGCATGTACCCCAATAAACCAAACTGAACATGTTTTCAAAACACCTAAAAATACGATTTCTACAAAAAAACATATTCTACTATCTTCTACAAAGAAAACACCTAATAAAATAAATGCCTACCAGCATATAACAAGTCCTATTGCTTTCTATATTAACAAGTGCCCCCAAGTACCTTTAATTAAAGATGTGCATCTTAAGAAACCTTCAAATAATAGTACATGTATTCCTAAACTCATCAAAACCTCAAAAGAACATAAAACCAGTAATAAAGAAAACATATCTTTACCTTCAGTTGCCTACAAGAGTGCTAAAGAGACAAAAATGGTATGCATACATTTTGTTTTCCATTTTCACATTGTATACTGCATGTAGTAATATAGGCAGGAAAACAGTGGTAAGACACTAATCTCCATTTTCCACTTTAATTCAATACATTGTGTGTAGAGTAGTGTACCTTGATTCAAATGCTTACTGTAGCAGGGAAATGAATAAAAATTCATTGCCCCTTGTAAGGAATGACCCACAGACATTATCTCAGTCACATTGTCTCACTGTGCCACCACAGCCATATATAAAAAATTAAAATGCATTATTTGGCAAACTTTGTAATTTGTTTATTTAAATTTTCTTTTCCATTTCTGCATTCTGATGTCGAGGCAAAGAGTGGCGTTGAGTTTCGTCTTTCAACATCCCCTAAAATTTGGTGGTAAATGGGGAATGGAGTGTCTTAACACTAGGTTCTCTCTGTTTAACCTGCTGTGTGCGTTATACAGCAAGAAGCTGATTTAATTTTTTTTTTTTAATTTATATAATTATATTTTATTTCTTTTATAGATTGCAATACCAGATGCTAAAAAATTGCCTTCAGGTCAATGGGTAAACAAAATTAGTACTTCTTTACCAAAACCAGTTGTAATAAAACATACCCATAGAGAAGTGAAACCTGTGAATAAATACTCAGTCTCTAAAAGCGATGAGAGTTTTGCTGGCCTGCCTCTTAAACAAGCTGATTTATCTGTATGTATTAAAAAAACTGCTTTCACTGAAATCAACTAATGTACATATTTTTTTTCTAATTTAATTATATTACTTATTATTTCACTAAATATTTTTATTTCCTTTCATTAAAAAAAATGTTGTTAAGAAATTGACTTTTATTAAGAATCCCTTAAAATCTTTAAAAAATTGTATGGGTTCATAGAAGTAATGAAATATGAACATAAACAAAAAATGATGATAAAGAAAAATGCTCAGAAAAGTTCCTTGAAAAGCTTTATTAAAATAAAAAATATATAGTTTAAATTACGATAGTGGGTATACCTTACAAGAATTTATAAATACTTGTATTCTGACTTCTGAAGTTTCCTAAAACTATCAATACTACATAATAATTTTACAGAAAAACTGCAAAACGTAAATATCTAATTAGAAAAATTTTGGCTGACATTTTTATTAATTAACCACAATAATAAATGCAGTTAACATATGCATATTTAAATTCTTTAAGAAATGTAAATAAACATGCTTAAAGTGTAAGACTGCTAAATCCTTTTTTTGCCAGTATGTTACTTGTAAATTTGTAAACCATTCAAATGTGTACATACATATACAAAATCGACTTTTACGACGATAATATGTGTATGTAATATGCATACTTTTTGTCTTCTGAGAATTTGCTTAGTTGGTTATTCGCAGGTCTACACTCTAAGCTGACAATAATATAAAGTTAGTACTATATTATAGTGTAAAGTAAATATTGAAGCATATCAAATAATAAAATTATCATCCATTAACAAAAACTACACACAATAAAAATTCAAAATGTATCTTGTAAATTCAAAAGCGTAGCAATAATTTATATAAGTCATTTTACAATTATTACGTAAAATGCAATTTGAAATGGTCGTAATAGGAGACTAAGAATAAAAATTAGGCACCAGCAGTCAGACTTAGACTAGTTTTCATGAATTGAATTGATATATGAATATGAAAAATTGTGACGGAATTATTGTGTAATATCATCAGAGTTTAAACATTATAAAACTGTAACTTAAATTCTATTCTTATTTATGTTAATGTCTCTAAATAGACAATGTGAATGATTCATATCAATTTGAAAAAACATAATCTGGAAGTTATAAAAATATCCGAAACACAACATAACATACAAAAAACAACACAAAAATAAATATTTCTCTCACATAAATAGTACAAATGTTCGTAATATAAATTGTGTAAATGTCAAATCAACAAATTGTTAGATGGCTGTCTACAAAACAATCAATCTTCAAAAATAACAACATTTCATAATGATTACCGAAAAACAACATTAATTTGGTAAAGGAAATTTTACAATTGGGTTAAAATACATAGCGGTGTTTTTGTTCCTAGTTGAAGGTAGTTTTAAGCAATTAAATATTGATTATGGCAAGTGAATTACATCCCCTTAACGGTATAATAATGATTCCTGAAATAAAGTAAAAATATATAATAAATGTTTATATTATAAACATATTATTTATTTAAATAAAAGATAAATGTATGCAAATGTTATGATAATAAAAAAGAGCAGCCTACAGTGTAAAATTATATTTGTTTTACTTGAAGTATCATATAGAGCTTCTACATTTTTGTATTTATAACAAACTTTTACTTCACATGTACCTAGCATAAATTATATTTTATAATGATCTTAATTATTTGCGGTAAATTGTGCTTACTAATGTCATCTTAATATAGATTTTTTTTTAATTTAAAGTAATTACAATATTTACTGCAATTGCTTGTATTTTTACATACATAATATTTAAAAATAAGAGCTATAAGTATTACAGTAAGAAATTGCTTGAGATGAGTTTATTACTAGTATAATCAAGGGGCGGGTTAGTATCAATGGCGAAAATAAGAACGTCAATGTGGTACTTTTTAAAATAAAAGATTCTATTTTCAAGATATGGTAACAATGAACATATCCAAAACCTATATAACTCAAACACTTAATGGTAATTTTACATATAAAAAAAACTAAATTTTAAATATGAGACCAAAATATAATACAGTTTTAATAATGTAATAAATAATAATAATAAGTTTAGTATAAAATAAAATTTTAGTCTTTTATTAACAAAGAAAAAACGAAAAATAAAGGAGATTATTAAATATACACTGGTAAGTTATACACACAGCCACACAAATATTTTTATTAAATGTATAGATTAGACATCACTATAACAGCGGATTCACATTATTATTTTTATATGCGTGATTGGACCGGAACGCTAGTATGAATGCTCTCATTGTTTCTCATATAAATAATATTTTAACAGAGGATCAGTCCGGAACGCACCGTAACCGGTACTACCACACATCATAAATTTGGAACTGCTGTTTTATTTAATAAGCTCTAGATGTATAATTGCAAAATATCACATAAAATCATGAAATTCGTGACGCAATGGCCATATATAGTTAGAAAAACAGTTCTTTGATCTAATTTAACAGTTAGCAGAATCTTCAACATGGGGTTAAACAATTTGATACAAAGGTAAAGTAAAGGCAAGCATTCTGGATATTTTTTTAATAACAAGAACATTAATAATAATATAACTATAGTTAAACACCTTTTTAACACATTCAACGACAAGAAAAAATATGGATTTTCCCGTTCAGGCCATGTCGGTCATTGATGGTCGACAATTAGACTTTCCGTTCGGGCCATGTCAGTCGGTGCTGATCGCGGTTTTTGAGAAATTTCGATTCGAGTATGATAACGTATGAATAAACGTATTCATGTAATGTATTCAAAACATTTGCTTTGAATTTGGATAGAACTGTAATTTTTGCTTGGTTTGAAGGGATAGTATGAAGTCGGTCAGCACTGACCGCATTGGCATTCCACATGTTAAGTGGTTTCTACCTAAATATGTTCTGTCTCTAATTTCTGTTTTTTTTTCATCAAATTTAACACAATATAAACAAAGAATTTTATAATTTGGTACAGTTTCAAAGTTATACATAAACATATAATTCAGTGATTCATGTTTATCTTACAGAAAGTAAATATGGCAATATATGAGATTATATATTCGAATAGTAAAATTTAGATTTATTGGACTTATATCATAGACAAGCGTTCTTTTTTCATAAGTATTTTAATAGGAATAAAATATGATTAGTATATTCTATTATGATATCGTAATTTTGAATAAAAATGTCGAATATAGCAACTAATAGCATCTTAAGACTGTTTAATAAGTCAGATAGACTATTGATTCTATAGGATATGATCTTATAGCTTCAAATATTGCTATATTAGAAACCTCTATACAAAATTTCAATATATAAACTTATAACTCTAAGCATGTGAATAACACTAAAATAGGATAAAATAGTATTTATCAAAACTTTTCGTCACATATAACATCTTACATCTATAAAAGTGCAAATCATGAATATTAAGACAACTAGTACCGACGACGCATAAAGCCCGAAATAGGCATATAGAAGAAATATCAAAAACACTTGTGCAACGTAAAACAACCATAATTGCATTAATATTTAATATCATAACAATATAGATTTTAATTATACAATTACATATAGTTTACGAGGTATTACCTCAACTTCGCTTTGTGGACTTACGTTCATGATTTTTTTTATTGATTTACATTAATTTTTGCATTCTTGTGTAGTGACAGTTGGTGCCTCGGAGTTCTATTCTTTCACTTTTTATGAACTGAACATAAAAATAAAATATTAAAAATAGAAAATATGTGACATCGCTATCAGTACAAGAGGTGTAGGCCGCTTGTCAAATATAAACCGGTTTAGGTCAAGCAAGTGTCGTTACACCTACACTAAATATGAGCACTTACACAAATGCAAAGCTCAGCGTAGACCTCGCGGACTGTAATTATTTGTAATTCGTATGAGATTCGAGTACATTTTGGAGTATAAGGTTCATAATTTTGTATACTATGCATTTATTGTCTTAGAGCATCCCGGGTCCGTCTCTCTCGTGGTTGCCAGATTTTTCGAAAAACATGAAATCCTGTAATACACACAGTTTAATAATTTAATATTAAAATTAATTTAAAGTATTAATTTGGAAAAAAACAAGAACAAATTCATTGATTTAAGAACAGCACAATTTGAACAGGTTTTAAATATATCGTATCTTCATAAATTTAAAGAAACTAAAATGATTGATGGCAGACGCAGCGCAGAGGCACAAGCGCGACTGTAATCGCAACAAGTTGCGGCTTCGATTTTCACTCGGGGGAATGTTTTATTGTCATTTCCTCGCTCTGGTAATAAGACCATATATGTATGTTCGTATGTACGCCATTCTATATGTAATGTTTCAATAATTCATTCATTCTTGACACTAGGCTTCATGTGCGCCAAGACTGGCCTCATAAATATTTCCTAATTCCTTATTTTTTATAAAACATCAGCTTCACTTTGTGCAGGATGCACACAGCAGGGTAGGCAAAAGGATCCTAGTGTTAAGATACTCCGGCCTCAATATATCCTTGTTTCTTAGGGAGCATATTATGCTATATGGTACTACTATATAGCACATTTTAACTAAAACACTGTTCAGGTCTTATTACATTTTTAAACTATCCAAAAAACCGTTGCAATGTAGATACAAAATTTCATCAAAATCTGATATCATATGACCATAGGTCATATCAACATTTTTTTAACTTCTCGTTGTATCCCGTATATTGCAGGGAAGACAGAGAAAACCTAGTATTAAGACATTACCGTTTCCCGTGGACCGCTTAATTTTTGAAAAATTACGTGTAGGGTGGTAAAACTCAACACCGAGTTTGTCTTATTACCAAAGCGAGGAAATGAAAATAACACATTACCCCGCGCGTGGGAATTGAACCCACAATCGTCGTTTACAGTCAGATACTGAGTCGCTTCGCCGCGATAGCCTCTACATAATAATATAATTATGTAAATGTTAAATTACGTAAAAACGTATAAACATATAATATACTTACAATAAGGAAACAAGCACCAAGCAGTACAGCTTTGATCCTAACATCCAAGTCCATTGGGAAGGTGATGCCAAAGTAGTCAGAGTCCGTGAAGGCTTCACGCGCCAATCCAGACCACTGCTTCGTTATTTTGCCCACTTTCGTTTCTCCGTCTTTAGAATACACCTGGAAAATAGTAATATTATTTAAGTATATAATATTTACTTTAAGCTTAATACTGTATTTTGGGAACCTAGTGTTAACACATATTTCCGTCTCCCACTTACCACCGAATTCTTCAGTGGCTGACCTGTATTTACATATGTATATCAAACCTGGTCTCTCACCAAAGGTCACACAACAAAATTAGAGGTTTGTCAAAACGCTATAGAGGGGAGCATGCTGAGAAAGAAAATATGTGACAGAATAAGAATATCACCAAAATAAAAAAAAAGCTTTTAAAAATAGCGAATTTAGGCACATTTACAAAAACGAAAATATATATAAGTATATTTGAAAAATATTCATTTTAAATATTATAAGTTAAAATATTATTTTCCTTGATGGATTTGAGCGGCCTAATAATATTTCCAACATTATTCCTGTCGTTACAGTTATAGTTTTTGCTTTATGAATTTCCCGCTACGCAAATATAGTTACAATAAGATGAGCAATTATAATATAATTATAATTATTGACATGAAGTCAATACATTTTATAAGTATTTTTGTAACTGGTTTTTGTCTTTTTAGAACAACTATTGTATTATTTGTAAGATATTCATCGAGCGAGTCTAAAGAACAAAATTGTAATGACTAATTGCATGGAAAATTTTATATAAAATTATAACACTTTTCTTTCTTTTAAAAACAAAACTTCTATGGTTAGGAAACTTCAGATTGGGAAATTGGTTAAAATATAAGAATAAGCTAGTGATATATATGTAAGGAAAATAATAAGCATACAAATCCATCTATATTATAAATTCGAAAGGAACTCTGTCTGTCTGTTTGTCTGTCTTTTACGCAATCAGGGCCAAACCGCTAATTTAATTGTGATAAAATACTCATATAGAGAGATACTTGAGGGTCTCCGGATGAACATAGGATACTATTTTGCTCATATTTGTAATATTGTCGATATAAACCAATATATTAAAATACTTATTAATTTGACATGCAATTTATTCCGCCATGTTAATAACAACCACATGCGACTGTTGCTAAGCTAAGCAACGGCTTGCAAAGTTTGTTGTTAGAAAACGTCACCCAAAATGAGCTTGTTCTCTCTATTGAAAACTATATTCGTATAGTTCAAGCGGGCGTAGCCGCGTCCGGGTCCACTAGTATACATATAAACTAAAGTGAATTGTGTTTCTTACGATAGTTTATATTTATAAGAGCTAAGTAAATAAGATTATATCGCGCCAGCAGTTGCCAACAGTGAGTAATAACACTCAATGAGTATATAATGCGAAACCTTGAGAGTTGATAGACGCGTATTGTATATAGAATTAAATTGGCTTTAGACCTATATCAAAATTATTTAGTTTGAATTCTTATTTTGCATACATTTGTTAGAAAGTATATTAAGTTTTATTATCTTCTGAAGTCTTTATGTTAAAGGACTCCGTTCTCCATTTTCCTCTAGAATTCGAGGCTCTGGATGTCAGGAATTGACAAAATAATAAAGGTCCCAAAATAATAATTAGACCTGGGCTAAAGATTAAAATAAAATATAAACCATTACTACTAAGAGAGATAGGGAGCCAAGAATGCTTAAGGTCTAAATTACGGTATGTGAGAAGGTAAGATTCTTAGCCTATTTAATCTTAGGTATTTTTATTATACGCATGTAAAATTTGGCAAAGATTTAGGAAAGATTGCTTCCTCTAAATATTGCCAAATTTTATAATTCAGTAGATTGGGTTTTGTGCCTGGAAGATAGCCAATTTTCATGGCAAAGTTGACACAATAAGTAGATGTACAAGTTTTGGATTTTTCGGTTTTGTGAGCACACCTTGAAAAACAATATTTCAGTGTAGCTCAGACTTTTAAATGAGCCCTCACCGGCTTGTCGGAATAAACTTAGAAAAAAATATTTTTTTTATGGATGTGCGAAAGGCCAATCTTTAACGTTTATAATAATTTTGGAAGAATACTCACGGATTTAAGCAAAATATGTAGAAAAAAAATATTTAAGCACTGATGAAGGATGTACAACATCGATCATGAAATAAGTATGTGTAATTCTTCAAAAATAGGTAATATAAATAAAAAATATTAAACTAACATGAAATTCGACATCGCCACAGATGGAGAAAGTGCACAACGGGCCCTTGATCCTCAACACGACATCACCAGTGGCATTTTTGATAACGTATGAGGGTTTGCATATAGACCACTCCTGTTCAATGGAGCCGATCACGGTGCCGGGCGGCGCCGTCACCTCCATGCTCTGCAACCAGCACGGACACCAGCAGGAGTCGCATGCTAGTGGACGATGCAAGTGGATTACCTGCAAAATGTATATTTACATAAAGGCCGTCGCAGCGCAATGTTACGGCAGTGTGTGACTGTAAACGAGGCGGTTGGGATTTCGATTCTCACACGGAGAAATGATTTAATATTTTAATTTTCTTGCTTTGGTAGCAAAGTGCGGAATTGAATTTTACCACTCACCACGCTAAATCTCCAATTTAGGCGAAAAGTACGGAAAGTCTTAAGACTAGATTTTCTAGCTGTCCTGGTAGTCGGAAAAAACTCTTCAAAACACTACGAAAACTGTAAAAGTTGTCTTCTTTCTCAATCGCAAGAAATTTGTATGTTTTGTGAAGTTATTTCTATAGAGGTTTTAACAACAAAATATATCACAAACGTTTGAAGTGAAATCAGTAGAATATACGAATCTTTCATTTATAAGTAATTTTAATATACATACGTACCTCATTTCTAAAGTTGTCCATGATTTTCATATCGAAAGGTCGCATAGGGCCGCAACAATTACGAGTACAGCAGTCATTGTCTTCCACAGCGTAGTATACTTTCTGGCCGACTGAATTTTTTATTGTATATTTGTTATTTGTCTCGAATCCGACGAAAGCTTCTAACAACTCAACTTTCTGATGAACCAAAAGTTGATCGATCATAGACAGGTATTCCAAGCCAGGAGGACAGTTTGTGAGCCCCTGCGGAATAGTCATCCAGCCGCCTGAAAGTGTACTTTTACTATAACTACATACAATATATTAGGTACTTAATAACACTAGAACTATCGCTTACAGCAATGTTTACTTTCTTTTATCTCACAAAATAATTGTAATTGTTTTTATGTTTTACAAAACAATGATAAGCATTAATATTTTTTGCAAAAGTTGACTAGCAAAGTCTGATATAAAGTTAGAAGAAAGTAGTGTACGACGAAAAGAGATAAATATAGAATAGAAGAATATAATATTATAGAAGAGAAGTACAACACTGTAATGATAAATGTTTTCGACAATTAATATATCTAATCTTAGGTATATTACAGAATATTTACTTTACAAAAGTAAATGACGTTATACACAAACAATATATTATATTGCTTTTTATGTGCCAATAAAGAAGATAGGGCTCAAGTTTATCGTTCTCAAATTTTTTTTTACAATTTGATAAAAAATAAAAATTATTAGGTACAGTAACTATGTATGTGTTTTTTCGCTGTACCAAAACGGATATGTAAAATGCTGTAAAAAAACGGATATTTTTTGTTTGTACGTAAAAAAATCAACGTAATATCACTCCATAATCCACTTTCGAATAATTTCTTTTTAAACTCATATCTATCGTGTTCAGTCACGCACGTGAAAATTATACCATTTTTTTCTTAAGCATATTTTTTTTTATAAATTTACTAATACCAAGACTTTTTATATATACCGACAATATTATGTACAAGCATAATATGGTGAGATTGAATTTTTTTTATACAAGTTGTAAATAATCAAAAACAAAAAATATATATATACAGGAATTATCCTGTACATAATTTTATTTTGTTTTTTTTTATTATTTCCATTCCATTTCCATTGGTTGGCTGGAAGAGATTTCTTTTAAAGATAAGGCTGCCATTGTAAACTATCTTTACAATTTTGTTTTTTGTTGCAACTCAGCTTGTACATAACATTTCTTCCTGCTAATTACAACATAATGGCTTTAGCATATTTCCTTCTTAATATAAAAAATACTTTCAAGTAATTCAATAATGCATGGATAACATTGTTGTCTGAATTATATTAGTATACATAATAAATAGTAATTAACAACAATTCCCTAGAATTGGAAAATGATTCATTTTCTGAAAAATAATATATGAAATATTATGATATACCTATATTTAATTATATATATGAATAGACCAAATAAATGACAAGCTAACGTTACCAACACAACACAACAATGTTCTAAATGCCCTCCACCACATTTACATAATCAACAACATTTGTTAACCTCCTCTCTTGATCTGTTAATAATTGTTCGTAGCCGTCCATTCGATTTGTGAATATTTTTTTATAAAATTGCCTAATAGATCTTTTTGCACTTTCCACAGACAATGTTTCTATATAAATTCGTTTATTATCAATATTAACGATTTTTGTACATTTTCGTGTTAAATATTTTCTGAATTTAGAACACTTTTCATGAGCTAACTTCAATCTGTTTTTAGGAATTTCCTCAGATAAAAAATCAAAGTTAATGTTACCACTATCAGATGACACTTTCATAATTATAAAAGGTACAAGAATTTAATGACTCTAAAAAAATAAAGAAATTGGTACTTTAACTATGTACTGTCTGTCATAACTGAGAATGAAGTGAGCACTAATTATTTATCAGCAGTATCACTTTTACAATAACTTAAAGTAAACATTATTATCACTCAGTTTAATATGTCAATATATTCACTGACAATAACTACAGAATCTAGAATGTAATAATTATTTTATATTTCTTTATGAAAAGTTATGAAAAAGATGAAACCTGATCATTAATAACATTATAAATCAACTCATATTTGGAGTTTTTTTTAATTTAAAGTTTTAATTTAAATGTAGATTTAGTAATGTTGAACAGGGGTCGCATTTGGGTATAAATAAAATTATTTTTGGTTTGATCACTACATAAAGGAATTATTTAACTTCATTTACTTAATTTGGTAACAAGACAACCTTTTCAGGGTTCCCTCTACTTACTGCGCTATATATGCAAAAACAAATAAGCTTGTAAAGATATAGTCAGGGATGAAATTTATTACTTTTTTGTTAGAGTTAATTATAATACAATAGCCAAATACATACCAGGTGCTTGTGGAACAGGTTGTTGCACTACAGGTGGGTATCCAGGTTGAGGATGAGGGTATCCTGGAGCATAGCCTGGCTGGAAGCCAGGTTGAAAACCAGGCTGAAAACCAGGCTGATACCCAGGTTGAAAACCAGGCTGAAAACCAGGTTGGAATCCTGTTTGCATTCCTGGTAAAGGTTGGGCACCTGGTGGTAGCATTGGCCCAGGTGGTGGATAGTTTTGCATTGGATAGTTGTCATTCGATTTATTCCCTTCAGCAGGTGGAGCATAGCCTTGGCTCGATGGAAAATTTGGACTGTATGGAGTTGGTTTATGCGACATGTTTCTGAAACTAAAATAAAATTAAACTAAATAGGAAACAGTATGTTATAACACTATTATAAAGCAGCAGTGTAGTGTCCGACTGTAAATGTTACAGTTGTGGGTTTTATTCCTTTCCTTTTTGTTTTTACATTCTTCAAATTTGAGTTCTGCCATCTAAAACACAATATCTAAAAAATATTGTGACAAATGTCTAAAAATTTTGGAAACTGAATGTCTTAACATTAGTTAAGTGAAACGTGAAGTTAAGAACAAGTGCTGATAATACTATATTGTTTATAAACCTATATAAATAATATAATTATAACAAATCACTGTCAGTATGTGGAAAGTATATGATAAAATCTATTATTTATCAAAGTAACAGAATTCAAATGGTTTTAAAAAAATATAGTGCATTCTTATAGTGTTTTCGTTATCTCAGGTACAGCTTAACCAATTTTAAGTTATAACATTAGTAAATAAATCATTGTGTAGATAAAGTGGGCAAAGGCATGAGCAGGTTGAGAGTTGTATAACAAAGTATGACATATGAGCTTTAAAAGGTAATCTTATAAAGTTGCTTTTTTATTACTATTGTCATAATATTAATATAATATAAAATTTTTAGTGTAGTTTTATACTAAACATGTAGTTGTCCTTTTATTACGGCATACTAGTGTTAATTCTTTTGGCTATTACAATAAAAGACACAAAATATTCACCCAGGAGAATATAACAAACGCATACAAAATAATAATTAGGGATTCCTATATCATATTTCACGTATACATGTGATATTAATAAAATGTGTATAAGGTAGCATTGTAATATAAGCAAAAATTTTTTAAATATAATGATATAGTCGAAAATGTTCATTACTTACAAATTTAAAAATTTTAAATAGCCAAAAATAGCCGGTAAAGTCCTTAAGTCTTCATATGTTATTCATAAGATTAATATAGTTGTCGTAATATTCATCATAATGTATTAAATTTCTAGTTGGAATTTCGAGTGTTGCAGTTTAAAATTTATAAGACAAACAATGGTTCTATAACTAAATGTTATTCTCTGAGTCTGACCGACGGCGGCCCGATGGGCGATGACGTAAATATTTCTATTAGCTGTCATAACTCATAGTTGATATTTATGGTACTTACAGCTTACCATATACAACATATCAGATCCAGCCATTTTTTGTACTATTAATAATGATATTTGTTGATCATTTTAAAATGTTTTCCTTCTCAACATTACTTAAGAACAATGTTTATACATTTAGTTTATAAACATTGCTTAAACAAATTAGTTAACAATATTTAAGAAATAATATTTATATATCCTCAATAAACCATAGAGAAACTAATATGTAAATTTTTTATTTTTTATAAAGTTATATTTCCATAAATTGTATCATTACAATGAAAATTTTAATATTCGTTTATACTCCTTGTTTGTAATAAAATAATGAGACTTTAAGAAAACGTTTTCTAATATAAATGTTTTTGAACGTGATTCATGATGGGCAACTTAGAATTTGTAAGGTTTTTCCTGTTCAGGGTTGCTATGTTAAACAATTATGCCTAATATTAATAGTAACGCGATATACATAAATATTAGTTATTTTTTACATTATTAATTGTCGATAAATATTAATTATATTAAAATATATACGAGAAGGACGTTTTTATTTAACCTATAAATGTTCAATAGCCCCTATATAGTGTGTTAACATTTTTGTAAATAAATTTTAAAATGTTAGAAATACTAAATAGCAATATAATTTATTAACATGAAATGATATAGATTTCCATGAAACAACTTAAGTTAATAGTACCGTTAGTCTAAGGCAATATATTTAATGTGAATATTGATAAATGAGTGTGCAACACCGACATCCGGTTGGAAATACTCCCATTCGCCAATCAAACCATTGCAATAGGGTGCATTGACCAACCTGCTGCTGGTGCCAATTCTAGCAAACGAGTCAGTTGGATAGATGTTGCTTCCGTGTTTGTACTATCGAGATTAAAGTGAATAGAAGAGTACCGCGATGCAATCAAAGTTGTTTTGCCACTCGTGTAACTAAAATGGCGTCCCTGTTTATGATTTAGTTACTATTCTTTATGTGAACATCTCCTAGTGATCGCATCCGAGTGAGTCATTATCCAACATAGCAATGACATTTTTATAGCACAAAGTGAGAATACGTTTCTGAAACGTTTATAGAAGACTGGCAAGTGTGATTAATATAGCACAATAATGCGCGAATTCAAAGTGGTCGTGCTAGGCTCGGGTGGGGTCGGGAAGAGTGCTTTGACTGTGCAGTTTGTGTCTGGGTGTTTTATGGAAAAATATGACCCCACGATAGAGGATTTCTACAGGAAAGAAATAGAAGTAGACAATTCCCCATGTGTTCTAGAAATATTGGATACTGCTGGAACAGAACAATTCGCTTCCATGCGAGACCTGTACATAAAGAATGGTCAAGGATTTGTAGTTGTGTACTCGTTAACAAATCATCAAACTTTTCAAGATATCAAACCAATGAAGGAATTGATAACTCGCGTCAAAGGCTCAGAACGTGTACCAATTTTGTTAGTAGGCAACAAAGCCGACCTGGAACACCAGCGCGAGGTTTCACAAGGAGAAGGCAATGCGCTCGCGCAAATGTGGGGCTGCCCATTCGTGGAAGCATCGGCCAAGAGTCGTACCAACGTCAACGAAATGTTCGCTGAAATAGTGCGTGAAATGAACGTTAGCCCCGAAAAGAAAAAGGACAATTATTGTTGTTGTACAGTGCTTTAATATTTAGTGTGTAATGTGGCATTTATTTCTCGTAAGACTGCAAGGGCGAGGAGGGAGTGAGCCCACCTCGGCTGACGGCCGCGAATCTCCAGCGGGGCCTGGGCGTTAGCCCGCCGGCACCGACCGCTGGACCCTCGGCGGTCGCGACGCGCGTCATATCACGTTGTTAATATCTTTGATACATACCATTGTCCAATCGAGGTGCTTTATCTTATATTTTCATACTTTAGTACTGGTAGATACTCCCGCAGTAACCATAATTATCATATGAAGTAAACAAATATCTATAATCTGATTGGGACATTTTATATTTAGCTTTGCAGAAAATCATGTTTTGTGTACTACAAATTCCAAAATTCAAAAGTGGAATCAGAATCTGTATCAAATTTTTAAGGCAACAGCAGTAACATTTGTAATGTAACTTAATATTAGTCAACTTTGTATATAATTTGTTGAGATTAATAATGTGGAAGGACAAGGACGGTTTTAGAGAATTAAAAAGCCATCCAAATATGCAATAATCTTATATGATTGTGTAGAGTGAAGTGCGATGAGTAAGAGTTTACACCTAAGTCATATTGCAAATTGTGTTTTTATTGTGTAAATTATGTTTATATGAAAAATCAATAATCAAAGAATAATGCAGATAAAGATTGTCAGTTGCGTGATTGTGTTTTAAAGTCTACCAGGATTTGTGATAATACATATAACAAAGTATCTATAATAAAAGTTTTAAGTGGGAGATTAACTAGTGAAGTTTTATTCATCAGACACCAAGGTAATAACTTTATTTTTTCTCATTCCAATATTAAAGGATATCTTTATAAGCACAAATAGAAATTCATATGAGTAGTTGAGTAGTGAAAACCTTTGTTTTTTGTTTTGTTTTTTTTTTAAGTTTTATTACTCTTATATTTTGTTGATAATATGTAGTAGAGTATTAATTTTGATATCAGCAACAGTATGCCAGTGATTTAAAAGCCATTAAAACCAAGGGCATAGTTAATATACTAGTTTTTATCTATTAGTACAAAAAAAATATTATAATGAGATTTAAATATTCTTTTCAAAGATTCATAAATTAACAATATCATATTATATCATAATTTATCAAAACACAAGGCTACATTTGCATGCCTCATTACTTTTATATTATTAATAAATAATTCATTTATGGCTGTAATATGTGTCTATAATAAAATGCCACAATTTGTTCTAAATTTGGCACTGCACACATTTAAAGTAACTTCAAAAACTATCATAATAAGTAAAATCTATTTATTACATTGATGAAGGATATTTGAAATATAAAAATATATGAATATTTTGCAACTTTTGAGTTTGTTACTGGCTCTTAGCACTACTGCCTCCTAGCAGGTGGATCCTTTTATTCATTTGACTACAATTTGATTCAAAAATGCCTGCAAATATAAGATGTATTTGGAAAAAAAATATTTTCAATTACAATTACAACTGCCTCCAAAACTGGTGGTAGCTTTACCTTTGTTACACAATTCTAAAGTGCTTTTATAAATCTATTGAAAGGAAGAATAATTTGAATATGAGTAGAATTAAATAAGAAATTAACAAACTGAGATATCAGAACATATAATAAATGTTTTAATGGATATCTTAATTTCTTCAATGTTATGCCTTTTTTATACACCAGGGCAGACAGAACCTAATGACAACCAAAACACTCCAATCTTTTTATGCCTGGACTGAAGGTATCACAATATAATAAATTACAAAGACAGATGGACTCCACAGCTATTTTGTTCACAATCAAATTTTGCAATGCCCCATAATGGAAATAATTTCATTTCTTTCAAAAGTCTGATTTGGTTGCGTTATTTGCATATCAATAGTTATTGGACCGATAGAAGATTAAAAATATTGGTATCTAGTACCTATGCATAATTTTGTTTAAGTAATTTTCCTGTTCCTTTTCCTTCTCTTTTAACAAATCTGTCTACATACAAGGACCATCAATATATTAATATTCAATTAACAATAATGTCATAAATGTAGATTAATTTCTATGTACTAATTAAAAATGTATAATTAAAATCTGTGTGAAAAATCGACTAAAGAAAATAAAAATGGCCTTAACTTTTTTCATTATTTGGGAAAAAAAACTCAGTTATCATACTGACTTAAAACATAGTAAGACAAAAAAGCTATTATGGTATATTAATTAAGATTTATAAAAAATTTTGCATTTGGCAACATAGAGACAGGAGTTTGGATAGTGGAAGTGAGCATAAATGCACACTGTAAATGGATCCCCTAAGTCTACACTAGGGTTTCGAAACCTTGGTCCTGTTCCAAGCTCTTCCTGGCTTCCTTCCAGGCAAAATAAAATATATGACACAATCTACAGTATAATGAAACAGTACCTTGTAGAGGTTGTATTGATATGGTACAAATCAAACCTTCGTATATATTTTTAAAATTTCTTATTTCAACATTCTAATATAATAGTTTTGGAAACTGTAGCTTCATCAATCCCATTAAATTGGCATTAAATTTAAAGGATATTACAATCCCGCAAAGAAATACGAAAATTACATATAATTATAATATTTCGACGTACGTTAACAAATGTTCTCCATAAGAAAATCGCACATCAAGTTAGGTCATGGTTTGATTACTTAGAAGCTCAAGCGCTACTACTGTTTAGGTGCCGTTACCGGCCCAGATAAAGCCAATTTACTGACGTCGACTGCTGGCTCATGGCTGGTGTTGTATTACATTGAAGAAATTCAAGCTACAAAAATCGTAACATACAAGCTGAAGTTTTGGTTTAAATAAATATATATTTTTTATGACAATCAGGATTAGGAACAGACTTACAAACCTTTTTAGTAAATATTAGTGATTAGTAAGATGAAATAATATATAATATTATTAAAATAAACTAAAATCATATTTTTTATTATTATAATTATTAACAAAATCGTTGTTAAATGTGTCTTAACAATGTAAATTATTTTCAAATTCCATACACATAACACCAGAGTACTTGAATTGGTCATTATCTTGCGATTGGTGACCCTTAATTTCGTGTTTTTTTTAAAAACTTTTACAAAAAACATTTTGAAAAACTTTATTGAAAACAATAAGTACAAACTTTTATTTAAACATAATAAAATTATACTACTATACAAAACTATTGAATAGAATATATTATGCACTATAATAAAAACACACTTGGCTCATAATTTGTTATTCATTCACATGTTATCGAGTCTTATTGTATTTTATATTTTGTATTCAAAGGCAAGTCCTTTGGACCCTTTGAAAATTTCCTAAGCACCGGTCTGCATCATTTACTCGAACATTACCAGTAAAACAGTATAAATAAGCTATTAAAACGTATATTATGTAAATATATGTATAATGGAGGTCAAAGATTTCGCTCTCGCTTCCTTTCATGTAAGTAATTTATTTTACGGATTAATGTATGTATATGTATAACATTGAATTTGTGAAAACCAAAGCCATGTTTGTTACGTGGACGTAACTGTTTTAACTTTCAATTACGATTATTAAGTATTTTAAACATATTATAGAGTTTGGAGTGGTATAAGATATAAAAGGTCAAGTTCTATATTAGATCAATTTATAGCTGCAATTTGAAAAATTAAACAAATATATAATATTTTCTACATAATATAAAATATTTTCTATTGCTTAAAACATACAACTATTCAAGAACGGAAAAATCAAGGTAAGTGTCTTTATATAGCCTTAAGATTAATATCATATTAAATGTTACGTAGGTGTAAGTATTTGTACGTGCTTCGTAAATGTGCAAGGTCCCGCTTGGAATAGCAGCGGCCGGCAGCGTCTCCCGCGCAACCGCCGCCTGCGTGTGGGGCGCGCTCTATAAATAAAAGTAACGTATTGCTCTCCGTTCATACCATACTTTACTTATCTATCTATCTATCTATTAGGTAATATAATTTTATGACGCCCATATAAAATTTGAATCTTCTTGGTTCTCTAAATCATTTGTGTGTAGAAAGAACATTTTTATTTTACTATTAATCATTGTAAACTTAACAGTACTTATTTTTGGACTAAATACTCGTATAATAACAAAATCTTTTGTTATAGCAACAAATTACTTTGACCAATAAAAGTTTTATAAGCAACGTTTCATTCAACTAGCAGTAAGACGTGGACGGCTTTGATACCCCCTTGTTCTCATGAGTAGAATGTTCCCATGGAACAATAAATGCGGGTGCAGTTATGTTGTTTCGATTGAATACTTCCAGTTCCAAGCTACTATTAAGGATGTTTAAAGTCGCTAACGCTGTTGCGTCTAAAGTTAAAAAGTTTAAAATTCAATTCAATTCATTTTAAAGGGTCGATTCCTAAATCAGTTGTTGACTAGAAACTTGTCTTCTAATTTTGAAGTTAAACGAGTTACTTTTTTTATCTGTGGATTGGAAAATTTATTTAGGTATTTTAATTTTACAAAGTGTGACAAGTTGTGTATTTAATTTCATTCAAGAAATGGAATATTTAATATTTTCATTTTTTCGGTCTGGTGTCGAGGAGTCGTTCAGTTCCGTCATTCAACACGCAGTGCCTCCAGAATCGGCGGAAACAGGAGTGTCTTAACACTAGGTTCCCTCTGCCTACTCTACTGTATACGGGATACAGCGTGTCGGTAAATGTATTTTACTGGGTAAATATTAATGTAATGTGGGTGTAATTCTGTAGGTTATAGAATATTCGTTTTACCATGTCATAGTGTTATACGTAAAAGAAAAAAAAACATAATATATTCAAAAGTAGTACAAGCGATGATAATTTTACAGTCACATTAGCCAATTTCTAAAGTGATATGGATATCTACATACGATAACGACTCCTACTGAGTGTTATCATTTCGCAACCTAATTTGGCAAACCGACAAATAATATATCTACATGCCTAATACATAAGTTATGCATGTTTTAATAAGATAGTGTAATGCTATATCTAATACCAACTAAAAGACATTTCCCATAGAATGTATTGAATGCGTTCTATTTTACATTTTATTGAATGTATATAATATATTTTTTGTTGTTTATTAGCTTTACGCATTTACTCTAGCAGGGTAGGGAACGGAGGACCGTCGTGGTGCGTATTTGTGTGACTATTTAATATGTAATTGTTTAATTTCAAATTTAATTAAATGTGTCTTACAATGACAGTTAATATTAATAAAAAAATTAAATAAAAATTAAATTGAATTATATTTGTCTTAGTACAATAGAGTTCTAAATAGCGCACCTTGTTTTCTAGACCTGTAGGCCGAACATCAGGTTTGTAGTCCCTGGTGAATTACGCAAAATTCTACCTTGACTTGCATTAGTTGCACATATAAGAGTTAGATTAAATGTTATGTGATACTTGGCTTTATACGTTTTGAAATAGAAAAGATTAGTATAGATATTAAGTTTTGGATTTTGCTGTGTGGCATTTGTGTGGAAAAAGAAATGGACTTTCATTACATCCATGCTTTTTCCATAACTTATAGTGAAGACGCCTTCAAATTTAGATGTTTTTCGAACAGATTTAACAACCATCGCACGGATGAGGCGGGATTCTTCTACTGTGTTCTGTCACTTATTATATCTACTTATAATACAATTTGGTGCACTATGTGTCATTAAATAATACCCTAAATATGAAATATAAGTTGGCATATACAAAAATTATATGTTGAGGAAATATAATAAATAATAATTAATATTGTGTAAATGAACAGAAACTACAATTAAAAGTTCTGGTTAGTTCTAGTGTTATTTTATTTCCTTATAGGCAAGTTGTATTGAAATATCTATGTAGGTATTGTTCAATAGTACATGAAGCTTGAATAATAATAATTCCTGGAATGGCATCATCCTCATTACAGTGTCTATAGACGTACGATCCTTTTACATTGTTTTATAACTTTGTAATGTTATTTAGGGGTTCGTTTACGTTGTAACATATTTAACGTATAATGGACCTTAGTGCACTCAGTTAAGATATATAGTTGTGGATTCTTCTGGTGGCTATTGATGGGATGAGCAACGCACACGTGGTCCAAGCGACATAATAACAAAATGAGAGACGTGCATTGTATTCGATGGCCCTCTTCTTGTCGTGTTGCCACGTGTTGAACAGGTTTCCTTTTTTGAATTTCTTCTAATTATTCTTTTCATCATAAGTTCAGTGGTTTCTGATTTCTCTATGTAGATAAAAAGAAATTGTACAATATATATTTTTATTGAAAAAATCTTGCGAAATATCTACTATAAAGATTTTGAGATATCCTATTGTGACATTTAGACTACCTAGATATCTAAATTTTTATTGTCATCATCATCCGGTAATTAATGCTTGTTCTGCAATATTGGCATGTTTTGGCAATACATAATATGTCATTGACTCCTTAGTTAATTGGATGCTTATCAATTGGACTAGAATTTGATGCTTATCAAATGGATTAGATGGACTGAATTTAAACCTGTTAATAATATTGTGTTGGTGTTAAGATTATTAATTCAACGTTCTTCAATTTTTTATGCAAATTACTTGAGATTTAAAATTAATCAAATAAAATGAACCAAAATGACAGTATGTATAATATAATACAATATCTAAATAAACGCAAAACACATGTATTCATATGAGGTCACAGGCAGTCGACTTCCGTTCAAATTAGTGTTGCTCTTTGACCGAACTCATGTTTATTATTTTTTAGCTGTCAATCGCCTGCACTGAAGGCGATGTTTAAAAATGATAATATTTCCTCGAATATTCTGTACGTCTATTTAATTCTGATGACTATACAATATTTCTTTAATTCTGATTTTCTAGATCACTCGTGGCGCTGGGGCACAAGTGTGCGACTGTAAACGCAACGGATTGTGGGCTCTATACCCACTTGAGGCAATTAAATATCCAATATTTTCATTTCATCGTTCTGGACACGAGGCAAAGCACAAGTCCAGGTCCAGGATTCTGCGGAAAGTGGGGAACGGAAGTGTCTTAATGGGAACGAAGTGTATTAATACTATGTTCCAGCTTATCTCTGCCTATACTGCCATGTGCGGGATACGCGTGAAGCAACATTTAGTAAACATGTAAGTATATAGTATTCACTTCAATAACCACCAAGTGGCCACATTTAAAATTCTAAATAGACACGCATGCCTCTGACCAACGATACGTGACGCGTGTTCAACAATCTCATACAAAAATACCGATCGTTAGAAGTGAAACTAAATCGAATAATCCATCACGAAAGTTTTATTCGCGCTGAATGATTAGAAGTTTTACGTGCGTGCGTTCTGTACTGTTTGTAGGAGTCATGCGATGGAGAACTTCTGGTGGGTGGATGGGTGGTGTTGGTGTACACCGATAGCTTACAGGTAACTAACTGGTAATAAACCACGCCGTAATCGGGCCTGAAAGTGAAATTATTTTTGATTCGAAAGATTTTTTTATTTATTCATAAGGCTTAATTGGATTCTTAAATGGTACGGTTATCAGAATTGTACTGTTTGAAAATGTAGAAATATTCAGACTTATTTCGGTATTGTATATTTATGTGTACAAAAATAATATAAGAGCCGTCGTGGTGCGGGGACAAGTGATTCAACGGTTATGAGTTCGATTTCTACTCGGGGGAATGAAATATTTTGAAAGTTTCATCAACTCATCATGTAATCCTTCGAGAATTCGGCGGAAGTTGGAGAACAGAGTGTCTTGATGTTATGTTTCCAGGTTCCCTTTGCTTACTCTGTGCGGGATATAGGGTAAAACTAAAAAAAAATATAAAACATAAAGTATAAATAGAATGAATAAAAATATTTATTAACGGTGTATGGTATGTTGATCATTTAATTAGCCCCAGACAGAAAATAAGAATGTGATTTAAAATAATAAAATAATAAGATGTGTTATTAGTTTATTACTATAAATAAATAATTATAAGACCATATCGTCTAATGGACTAATGTATATTTAGTTTGAGTCTATATTATAAACTATCTGTAACCCAAATAACCCAAATCCGTTAAGCCCTTTTTGCGTGACTATATGATAAATATCTATTTACAAATTTACATATCTTAATATTTTAGTACATGGGCTTTACTTAAACATTAATTTTAAAAGCGATATCATAATTTTATAAATATAATAAAGTATTAAGTTAATAATAAATAGAATATTGTTGTGAGTTCGATTCCTACTCGAGGAAATAAAATATTAAATTATTTTCATTTCTTCGCTCTGGTGTCGAGGTAAAGAGCAGCGTCGACTTCCGCAATACCCAACGCATGTAGAATTCGGCTGAAAATGGGGAACAGAGTGTACTAACACCAGGTCCCTTCAGCGTACCCTGCTGTATGGATTTAAACTCTCTGGCTTTCAGGTTGTAACTTGTAAGGACTGTATAACCTACTCTTCAACACTTGAAATCGTAACATTACGAGATAATCTATTGTTCTTTCAATACAATTGAGTTGAGTCATATATTCACATTAGATAACCCGTTACACGTATTAGCATTTGACTTAAATTTTCCAATGTCTCTCGTAACATGCAATAAACACTAATAATCTTTAGAGAATTAGTTCCAGATATTTTTGCCTCGTTACTTTATTATACATTTATTGTATAAATTGTATAATAATATCATGACATTCTTTGGGCGCTACGTGAGAGTGAATGGTTGTATGTAATATAATAGGTGTGATTGTCATTTCAATTTTTTTTGGTCAAATATTATAAAATATTTATACATATTGTGTACAATAAAAATATTCTTGAATAGAACGTTGGGAGAACAGTTAGTATAATCATTTAAGTATAGTTTTTATCCGACTGCGGCGAAGGCCAAAAGGAGGGTTACGTTTTCAACTCTAATGTATGTAACTGTTTTTGCAACTGTTAAACCAGAAAAACCGATTGAAATAAATGATTTGTTAACTTCTCAAATAGGTATAAATCTAAGTATACTTAATTTTTTAATTATTCAACTATATTGTTATACTCACTTATTTTTAAGTTAATCGAATTTTATAATTTCTTTCTAAAACGATTAATACCATGAAACTGAGTAAATAAAATACCTATGTATATTTATTCAAATAGCTACATGCCATGTGATTCCATATCCAAAACGAGCTTAAAACATGCATAGCCACCAATTCCAACTATTACAGGAAAAACCTAAGAAATCTCAGACATGAATGTTGCCATAAATTATTCTTTGATATGATTTCTAGCGAAAACCGCAATATATAGGCAATATACATAGCCCGTCTAAATATGAGTGTTGCCTGCCGTGTATTCAGATGCAGCGGTTGGTGCGGTGCCAAGCGTATGTCATCTCTCCTCCTTAATGTTTAGACCAAAGTTCAATGCCAACCAATGTGTTTGCAAACTCGACTGTGGTAAGGAAATGTTTATTTGTTTATTCTTTTCCTATTTCTCAACGTCGCGCCAAACTTGTTTATTGCTTCGGTATTTTTGTACGGAATAATTATTGTAATTATCTAATAATATATATAGATTTCTTTTTCAGCTTCATAGTGTATCCCGCATGTAGCAGGGTAGGCAGAAGGAGCCTAGTGAAAAAGCACTCCGCTCCTCACTATCTGCCGAATTCTGGAGGCATTGCGTGAGTGGCGTAACATTCTGGCTCGACATTAGAGCGGACGAATAAAAATATTAAATTTGTCATTTCCTCGAATGGAAATTGAACCCACGATCTGTGGCGTTTACAATAGATACCCTTGTATTCCTGCGCCACGAATGGCCTAATATATAAATATGGACACTATTTAGAATTTATATTAGAAATCAACGTTTTATAGTAGCATCGCCGTAACAAACGTCATTGGGAAGTAGAACAAGTTTTTTTCTTGAATCAAGCGAAAGGCATCATCATATCGCAGTTTCCCGGTGAAATCGCGTGTTCACATGCTTACAAAAACAAGCGGTACTCTGCTACTAGACGTTAATTGTATTGGAATATGCGCAACTTAGTGCGCGGTTGAAGTTGAAGTATCCAACGTGCTTATATACAGCGTAAAGGCCTGAGCCTGACTCACGTACAGTACGGTTAACAAGTCGTGGCCGCCCTGAAGTTAGGTTTCCTGAACTTTTGCGCAACGTCCATTAGGTATGAAAACAATCAAAAGTGATAATATCCTAAAATCGGCGCAGGCGCAGCCATTTACAGCTAACTTCGGGCGGCCACAACTTGTTAACCGTACTATACACATACGCCATGGCAATCGTCCAATGCTGCCGACGCTTGTAAATGACTAAGAGCTTAAAAAGAATATGCACACAATTACAGGAAACAAATCAGGTCGTAAAAACTTGTTCTGTCATGGTTCTAATAAAAATGCTTCCTTTCTTTCTTGCTACTGATAATTACACAAATTAGTTCCGTTTTTATTTCATATTCTACATATATAAAATCTAAGTTGCATGACTTTGATTTTTATTGACGTTCAACTGTCTTGACTTAAAACAAGTAGTATGGAACATTCCATTATAAATGTAATATTTATTTTAAATATGACAGAATATTTTTTTGATTATCTTATTTGCTTCAAACCTATTAAGTAGATATACAATAGATAGATAATTGTAGTTATTGTAATGAATTATTATATTAATAATCATAATAAAATTGATTATAAATAATAATGAAGAGATAGCAAATGCTGAAAACAGTAAATCCAACGAAGAAGGAAATAGAGCGATTTTGTATTACAGGTTGGTTACGTGCTTGAAACTCGCCCATAGAAAGTGAACGTGGGAGACTAGAGGCTGTGCGGCTCTGACGTCATGTTGCTGGTCATCTTTTACATATATAAGATATTAAAATGTATTTAAAGAAAAGAAAATATTAAAATAAAGGCCATTCTCGGTCGCGATTCGCGAGTACTAATTACAGAATAATCTTTCTAAATGTAGATAATATAGCGGCCAAAATGTTTAACTATTTTATAGCGTTTGCACTATGGAAAGTAAAAATAAAAAATATACATTCAAAAATCCACATTCAGGTATAGGTTGTAGTTATTTATTGTTTTTAGTATATATAATGTAAAGTTTATCAAATATAAGAGGTTACTGAAAAAAATCAAACGTACCTCTTTTTCGAAATTTGGCATAATCTAAAATTGTAAGTACCATTATCTTTAGTTTCGTGATAAGTAGTATATCTGTGACATGAGTTGTTATTTCAAAAATAGATATATTATCAAAATTATCTTAAAAAAATATTTGTGACAATCATTTGACCTTGTGTGTCAAAATAGCAAGACTATCGCGCAGAATGGCTAGTCTCTGTGGACGCCCCGACTTGAGGACATAGGAATAAAAGTCATTCAAAGAATTGTATAAATAATATATCACTTTATTTAAAATACTTATTTTAAGAAAAGTTCGTCGTGGTACAGGGACAAGCGTGCGACTGTAAACGCGTTGGTTGTGGGTTCGATTCCCACTCGCGGAAATCAAATATTTAATATCTCTCTGAGGCAAAGCGAGCCGTTGAGTTTCACCATACCTCCAGCTTAATAGGAACGGAGTGTGACACTAGGTTCCTAAGTTTCCTCTGCCTAATGTGCTATGGTGGGATACAGCGTGAAGCTCAAGAGTTGGGGAACGCTGCTCTCATTTCTCTATTTGCTATAGCTACTGTGTATTAGATACATATATAAAACTATTGCTTACCACACATTCTATTGGTATATGTTATTTCTTGGAAACGAATCTAGGTATACGAAAACGCCAAACCTGTTGAAAGACCTTTCTCAAAGGACGTAATGCTAATCGGACGGTCTTATTGCGCCATGGCGGAAAGTTGTAATATGCAAGTAATACGAAAATATAAATTAAGTAATATAGATTTAAATTATCCAAATAGTTTGACTTATATAAAATTTGTAGGGCTGTTTCATCGATATTTGCTTTTAAAAGTACATACTTACTAGGTCACAGTATATCTGTACTTGTTTAGCGAATGTGAAGCGTAACGGTTACCCACGATACACCATCGAAGGGTAATAAAACAAAACGTATGATTTGTAATTATTAAATATTATTTATATAAATTAGATATTATTTATATTCACCTTAAAGTGCATGTTTCAAATTGCTAATATTGTAGAGACGATTATAACAATTTATTTTCTAGTCCATATAAAGCTAGCTTTTAAAAAGAGTAAAACTGAACAAATTAAAAAAATAATGTAAATTTTGATGAAAATGGCAATGGTTCAAAACTGCACAGCTGGTAGTGCAGCGAGGGATTTACGTAAGATCAGTTGGCTTATCAGGGCAGGGACGTGACGCCAACGTAGAAAGCGATTCAAAGAACCATTTGCGCAATATCATTCCGAGGAGTCTGTTGCATGTAATTAACAAAATTTAAATTATAATTATTTGTTAATAATATTTACCTATTATTGATTTAGACATATCTCTTTAAATAATGAATGAAAAAAAAATTCATATCAATATCAGACAACATAGCTATTACCTACGTGTTTCATAATTGCTTAAACAAAAATAAGACTTTAAGCGCTATGTTTTTTTATTACAATTTTGATATTTCAGTTTCGCCCTGTACCTATTATGCATGTAGCAAAGTAGGCTGAGAACCTAGTGTAAAGACACTCCGCTCTCTGCATTCCGCCGAATTTTGGAGGCATGCTGAGTAGCGGTACTCAACGCCGCGCTTTGCTCATGCACCAGAGCGAAGAAATGAAAATATTAAATATGTCATATCTTCAAGTGGAAATGGAACCCACAACACATCACGTTCACAGTCACACGCTTGTGACCGTTCCCCGCGACTGGCCTCATTTTTATTACATTTAAATTTAAACAAGTCTTATTAAAACGAAATGTATAATATTTTTTTTAAATAATATTGATAATGGCATTTGGTAATCGTTACTTTTGCAAGGTTCCATTTTATCATATCTCATTCATGAGTCACAGTATCCTTCACGAAAGTGATAAACTAAAATATGACATGTGTTGTTCATCGTTGGCAGCAAGTTCCTGTTTACATTGTGTAATTTATTGTAGCTTAGATATTTATATGTAAATATAAAAGCCTCTGTGGCTCTTTACAAAATATGCATCGTTTTGAATTAGACAAGATGCGCATAGATGTTTCGTATCCACTCCAATCTCCAATCCTCTTGAGTGCGAACGAGAGATCAGAGAACGTCCACTGGATAAACATCCACATTTACGAAATAAGAATGGGGGCTCAATTATAGGACGCGTAGTCCTTCGATGTGAGTCACTGGCCGTTGATTGATTCATCCGGTTTCTTTGTAGACATCTTCACAATTTGACTAGTCAATTTAAAAGCTTTTATTGGGAATAGTTTAAATTTTTCATCTATAATATTGTAAATATATGAAAATAATATTAATAAAGCATAATTTTTGCTTTTTTTGTAGCAAAATGTAAAGTATATACATAGTATTTTTGTTTTATAACATGTTGAAGGAACATTGTTAGACTTTACTAGTGCATTTTGTGCTCTCCTTTTACGGTCGTACTGACTGCGTTTTATTTATTTTTACATTATTTTGCTCGCATCCTTGCTAAGTGCAAATGCAAATGGGTTTCGTCTCGTTTACAGAGATGCTTTCATACACTCAACTGGTCGTTTAATTAAAATATTTGTTATTGGTACAAATGTAATTAAAAATTAGATATTTTCAATTAGGAACAACACATCCAATGAAACCTCAAAACTCTATACACTACTTTTTATATGAATCTTTACTAGAAATAAAACTCTATTTATATACTCAAGTTTAACCGGTGGTAGAAATAAGTGAACCCGCGTTACCGTGTCAATTTAGTCCATTAAAATCTTATAACATAATGCTTTTATATAAAGGGTTTATTTCATATCCGCAGTAAGTCGAACAGTAAAGGTGAATGTTGCATCATTTCTCTGCTATATGTTAATTGGACCAACCTTCGCCAGTATGTTAATTTTTTCCATTTGTTTGAACGTATCTTCTTTCAAATATGGGTACGTATAGTTAGGCTATATATTTAGCCTTTTGAAATAACCCGAGTAGTAAGTAGTAAGTACTCGCGCAGAATGAATAACATTAGAAGATCTGAACACACACAGAGAGAGAGAGAGAGAGATCTGCGGCGTGGGGTTAAATATATTTTATAAATTTTAATAAAAGTGAAACATGATATATAATGAGTCTTTTAATAAAAAGAAAAGGTAAAATAAGCACGCCTTTCATACTAATAAAAGTTCACAGTTGTCCAGCGGTGAGACCTTGTTGCGGACAGTATACATTATTGCTTACATGCGAAAGCAGCAAGGCACAGTAATAACTTCAGGTAGCGAGCGTGTTTCTGATAAAAATCAAAGATTTACGTGAATTATACGGATCGACGGGTGTTTGACGTAATCTAAGGTGTTGACCTAGAATAGCTCGCTGAGTAACCTTACCTATGGAGGACGCCCTGAAATGATTTGTATATTTTGCAACTATATATTTCTTTGTTCCAACAATCGTCTTTGAAGAAGTTACTTAGGCTATTAAATTATAACAATAATTTTTCAAAAAACATTTTAGTGTCCAAGTTCTATCTATTTTCCGAAGTGACTGGTCCGCTAACGCTATGTCAAGAAGATTTGTTAATAGAGACTTTAATCAACGATGGTAAGTAGTGGATTGGGTTAGTTAATAATATTTATTTTTTATAGATGTAGAGCCGCCGCCCTCCAACCAGGATGATCGACGACCTTAAGAAGACAACGGGAATCCGCTGGATTCAAAGGGCGCAGGACCGGACGGACAGGCGAGAATTAGGGGAGGCCTATGTCCAGCAGTGGACGTTGAAAGGCTGATGGATGGATGGACGGATAGATGTAGAGTAATTAGTACCTACCTACCTACGTACCAACATTTTTTTAACCAAATCAAATAAACTAATTCTCATTCTTCGTACAATGTTACGAATTGTAAATAGGTAAATAAACATAAAGGTCACAGATAATATGATCATGACATCAATGTGCAGTAGTGTGGTTCGAGACCTAGTTATCGGATATAATTTTTATCGTAACCATTTAGTATCTTTGTATACAGACGTTTATGTAATTGTTTCTTGACATTAACAATATCATTATATAAACAATGGGGAAAGCAAATATATTCACTAAATAGCAGGGTAGGCAGAAGGAACCTAGTGTTAAGACACTCCGTTCTCCACTTTCTGCCGAATTCTGGGGGCATTGCGTGTTGAGCGTGCAGAACTCAACGACGCGCTGTGCCTCGAAACAGAGCGAAGAAATGGAAATATAAACATTAATAAATATTCCACTTCCTCGAGTGGGGATCGAACCCACAACCGTCGCGTCACCTTTGTGCTGCTGCGCCACGACGGCCCCTATTTAAATAGCTTTTATATTTAAGATAAATCAGTGTTAATATAATAATACCGTTAGTATTATATCTGGACAGCCCATAGAAATTCTTCTGAAGCTTGGACGCCTGCGCTCGCGCACGCAGCCGTGTGATGCACGACACGAATAATAAACCAAGCCACTTCCTGCCGCGCGATAAGCGCTTCATACAACGAACACCACATCACACACATCATGTATTACACAACCACATACGCGCATTGTCATGCCTTTCAATTATATGTAATATATATATGCGAATAGGGTTTTGTTTTCCCATCTGCTAATGTCCATCCATACGTCTGCAAACATACATATGTATTAATTCTGCTAAGTCTTTGTCTATTTAAATATTAAGCAGTAAGCACTGACAATGCTTAAAAATACAATATGAGCAGTGTCTCAATTGTCAACGGTCCCTAGATAAAATGAATATGTTAGAAAAGAGTTTAGTCACTACTAAAGATAACATAAGCAATAAAAATAAAGATATTAAGTATAATATTGCATTGAACAGGAGCTGTGCCTAAGCAAATGTTGTCTTTTTTTTACAGTTTTTTTGTTTGATAACTGATAGATGAGATTATAAAAATTTTCTGTAATCTTTTATACCGGAAGCGGAGTTATAGCGGAATGGGTCATAGCAAGAATCGTAGCCGATAAAAATATCTTCGGACTGAGGATCAAATCTTTAGTGCAGCATGGTCGGCAGATAAAAAATTGGGTGTAGAGAAGGGTGAATTATAGGGAAATATGACATAGTTATTGCTATAGTCATCACAAATGAATCTTTCCCGATGTTGTAAGCGTAAGTATAATTGTACGTCTAAGGAGTTCCCATTTTTGAATAATATTTTCTAAATATAATTTTACTCGTCTATTCTATATGGTCATATTACAAAACAATAATGTTTCTTGTTGTTGATGAACGCGCTAATCTCCTTAACGAATTGAAAAAATCATTTTATGTTGGATAGTCCTTTTATAGGGAAGGACCTTTTATAAGGCTACATATTACATTATGATTCACGTAAATGGTTTTGATGAAACCTGCATTCAGATTTACCTCGGGCATTTAGGATGTGTAATTCAGCAGGTAAATTTACCTATGTATATCCATATACAAATATTATATATTTTTAAGTTACATATTTCTATTTCTGCAATCACCGGTACAAAGCCGAAAGCAAAAATGAGTGTAAAATAAAATTTTAATTAGAATGTCGACAAGTTTGGCTCATTAGCCACACGTATTAACTGCTAGCTAAAGTTTATAGATTATACTTATATAAATATTTAGGTATATGCATAATCTTAATCATATTTATTTTACTCATAGGCGCTTTGATGATGACTGTCTGTTTACTCTCCTTGGAAGTCCATTAGTTCCTCGCGTCATCCACGCTGAATCATCGACTGGTTTGGTTATACTTTCAATTGTGGCAGACATATTTCTAAGAATTGCAACTGATTAGAATATGTGAATAACAGAATTCTATCCACATTTTTTTATATTATATTGTTTGTTCTTATATATTGTACCAGTTAACAAGCCTAGTGATCGACATTTTATTTAACTTATGAAATCAAAAATGTATTCTACTACTAAACTAAATTACTATTATATACAATTTACATTATAGGTACATTTAGTATAATACCGAATTAATAAGTGGGAACGGAGTGTCTTAACACTATGATCCCCCTGCCTACCCTGCTGTGTGCGAGATACAGCGTGAAGCTGATATATTTATGTATTTTATTTTATTTTTAATACCACTTTTTCCACTTTTCCTCAATTTATCCTCAACACTCAATAGATGAAGAATTGAAGTTATATAGAGCGAGTGCTTTCATGAAAATATCCGCATTTCTTAAGCTTATTGTTCAGAGATTAAGTTCAAGGTATTGCTCAATCTTTACCATAGCAACTATTTAATTTTATGAATTTCTATACATATTATTTAACCAATTGCTTTGCAATGACTGGCAGAATTTTCTTCTTTTTTTACAAAAAGGAAGAAAATTCACCCATTCATCTCCAAAAATACTGAATAAATTCTGTTTACAACAGGGTAGGCAGAGAGAGCCCAGAGTAATATACCCATTCCCTACTATCCGCCAAAATTACAGGCACTATGTGTTGATTGGCGGAACTCAATGTCGCACTTTGTCTATCAGAGCACTTTTAGAGTCTGGTAGGTTCTATCGTTGTATCTTTCTATCATTATAATAAAAACTCCACTGCGCCACCATACCTTCAACATTTTAAGATAAGTCTTGTAAATATCCTTACTTATTATTTCGGGTCACCTAATCGATAAGAGTCGGAAATATTTGGTTGGGGACGATAAACGGATCGGACTCATTGATATGTAAAAAAAATTATCATATTTACCTAGGCCAAGTACCTACCTACGTAAGCACAGGATTAAGGTAATTTTAAAACAGATTTAGGTATCAAATATTTAAATATAAAGTAGTTGGTATACTTCTGTACGTAGAAAATGTTTGAAGGTTTGTCTGTCTCTTGATTGTTCTTGTTTTTTTTATGAAAAAAGGACAAGGCAAACGAGCGTTCGCGTGCGGGTCACCTGGTGATGATCACCGCCGTCCACGACCCCGTGCAGCACCAGAGGAGCTATAGGTGCGTTGCCGGCCTTTGAGGTGGAGATAGAGGCGCTTTTTGACCCATACGTACCCATATCGTACCGACCTGGAAACACTGCTGTATCATACATAACGCCAAAATCGGATAGGTCCCTTCATTCTGTATAGTATTCGTTTGGTATATATTATATTTTGATACAATCTTTACAAACATAGCAGTGTAAATGATATGAAATAATTTTATTCACATACTAGCGGACCCGGACGCGGCTACGCCTGCTTGCGAATATTTATATATATAATATATAAGAATATTTATTAAATATATTTATGAAATTATTTTCAGTTTTCGATAGAATTAGTAAAAAAATATAAGCTTAAATAATCAAAAAGAATAATAAGTAGAGACATATTATTAGAAAAAATATCTGAGTTATTGTAATGAACCATCTAAAGAAGTAAAAGTAACTAAAGGATATTCTTAATATTAGAAAAAGTACCTAATGTTTTCCGTGCGTGCGTACATAGATATCGACTCTATGAAATAACTAAACATTTTTCTATACTAAATAGGATAATTTTTGCACGCAATATCAAATAAAATCCCAGGACCAAACTTTACACTACAACAAGAAAAGAAGAAGAGAACCAAAGTGTAGTTTAAATTAATTATAAACAGCAAATAATTACATAAAATTAACAATAGTTCGAAAATGTATGAAAATTTATAAAACCGTCAACATCATCAGCCCGTTCGCGTCGGTCATACTGTGCCGCCCGAAGGCTGTGTCATTTCGAATCAGTGACATCTCCTTAATAATTTATTAGAATGTTATACAGTAAACTATAATTTCAATCTAGATAAAATGTTAAGAGTGACTATTGTATTTATTTATATTTATTATATTATATTTATTTTATTATATTATATTTATATTCATAAGGATGAATATCAAAATGTCGCGGTAACGGTCGCGTAACGACGACGGTTGTTATTAACATGGCAGAATAAATTGCATGTCAAATTAGAAATAAGTATTTTAATATATTAGTATATATATGTAATGTAATGTTATATAGCCTATAGCACTTCTGAAGAATGCACCTTTCGTACAAAACAAAAACAAAGTAAATCGGACCAGTAAGTCCAGAAATCTTAGCGTTTAAACAAACAAACTCTTCCGCTTTATTATTTTTAACCAACATTTTAAAATTAAAAACAGATATAATTCTATATTACCTTTGTGAAATTACAAGCGTTGTATACAATGAAAAGTCACATGATATTTTAAATTTTTATTTGCCATACAAAAAGTATATCAAGGTGACGATTACCTAAGCTAAAAAAATTTTATGAACAGCTCATTTAGATGTTGTTATTGAGTAACAAGAAGCTAATTCACACGTCCAACTTTCATGATAATAAATAACGTTACCGAGCAATTTAGTTGGCACCCACTACCTACATGCTGCCTGCTGTCCGCTCGTTATTTATTAATGTATCTACGAAGGAGACATCTATAATTGAAAATGATATCTTATTATAATACTTTCATCAAATAGGTACTATTTATTAACATTATTGTCTTAATATATTTGAGTGACCTGCAAGTAATGCAAATAGTGTTTGAAAAGATATGAATGTGTATTGAAAAGATATGGGGTATTCCCGCTGCATGAAAAGCGACTTCGGTTTAAACTAGAGAGTATAAATATGCATTACTAGATTAAGATATTTTACTGATAAAAGTATAATAATGTTCGAGTAATTACTTAAAGTAGAGTTTCAATTCTTCAAATTTTTCCAAATTCTGGCAAATTGGGTTAAATAAAGGGCTTATGGGAAAAACAAGTTTTGGTAGCCCAGAGTACTGACACTCGTAACGAGGCCGCGATGACACATGTCTAACGGTAATTCAATTTTTACACGGACATGACGCGTGCAGATGTGACACCTACCCAGGAAAATCACAACAGAACTAATGTCGACTTATTTTTTCTTCTTAGTTATTTACTTGTTAATTCTTAGGTAAATTTGTTTTGATTCGGCGTTCTAATTGTAGTAATAATTTTCTAATTTGTACTTTTACAGTATGTTAACATTTATAAGACTTACAGTTGTTATTAGGAAGTGAAGCATTGAGCACAATAATACGAAACATGTGCAGGCGAGTTGGTATATAAAATTTATATGTTCTCGAAATTGGTGCTTAACTTTTTAAGGTCTATACAATACACACCAATAGGTATGTATTCTGAACGTCTGGACGGAGTTTGATACTGTCTTAATCACCGTTATTGTCTCACGATAGGATGATTAAGAAATGTGCAAAACTCATGCCTTTCTCTCAATATATATGGGAGAATACGGAAGAATTGGAGCCAGGAAAGGCTCCAATGACTTTTTACAATAATCACTCTTTAATACGATTTTTATTTTTTATATTAAATTCTAGTTTTTATAATAAATTTTAAAAAATAATTAATACTCGAAATAGAAATAACCAAGCAGCAATGCAACGAGACACATAATATATCTCTTTTTGTATCATGTATAACGTATAAATAAAATAAGCCTTAACATGTTTAGATAAACGTAAACTAGAGCAATTTTCATTACTTAAAAGCTTCGATTCCCCGTGTGGGGAACACGGGGGAATCGAAGCGTACTTGCTTAGTTCTGCACTGAGAATCAATGAACAAACTGATTTGTCTAAAACTTACTTATATATTTTTGAAGTGAAGCAACTCAAAAGTTTGTGTTCCACTTTTTCAAATCAGAGGAGGCCAGAAGTCAATTTTGTGGTGAACTCAAAAGTGCACCATTCGTTCCCTGCCAGTAAATGTCACGTGCACTGTCCACATCGTTGGATTACATAACAAGAGATCAATAAAAAGGTTTCATTTGTATTGTAAATTAAATATCATTTTGCAACATTTCGTAATGTCTATAGCTATATTTATTTACTTGTATTTAAACTCTCTCTTTCTCTCTCTTTGAATTAAAGAAAAAACAATAAAACAAATAGCCTACTTATTTGCTACAAAATTTTTGAACGTAATTCACCATAATAATTTCGTTTACCTTTTGTTTCGAGAAAAAAATCTAATAAATGCAAATCGATCTAAAATAATATTTTAGCACATTCGACATAAATTGATTGACATGCTTTTTACGCGGCAGAGTTCGCGTGTTGGATGGATATTTTGGTCGTAATGGCCGCATTGACGTAAACCAATTTAACGGACGTGGGAAGTGCCGCCGCGGGATCCTTGTATTTCTCGGTGAATAGATACGAGTATACTTGTACGGTGCATTAAAGAGTCGTTACACAATTTTGAAGCCACTTAAAACCATTGAAAGTCAACTGAAGTCAATTAAACAAAATCATTGATGAGACAATTCAATGAGTAATTTAGACAGACTATATTAGACAGCAAATGTAGACAGACTTTATCGTTAACATGGGTGTATTTCTAGGTAGGGCCTGGACTTAAGTTTTGCAAAGACGCAAGACTATTTTTGGGGTGGGCACTGTCTGACCGGCACTTCCTATTTCTACGCCCATGATCGTCAATTGTAAATAAGGTTTTCTCTACAACTAAAAATCCCGTACTGGATACCTACAAGATTTCTTTGAGTTAAATGGCAATATTGTTTATTATCAACAAAGGTCGTCTGATTGAAAACAAAAAGAGATTCATTGTGTTTGAACAAAGCATGTGAACCCAGAATTGAAAGTGTGCGTATGCACATGGCACATGATAAAGTAAAGTCTGCACAGTGCATGTGTGCGCACTGTGAAAGTTTACATTTCATTAACATTACAATTGCTGTATACTACATACTCATATTTCATTCAGTAGGCAGTGTCAATACTGCAGGTTATATGGATCCTTTAAATAGAAACTTTATAGTTCTGCGTATTGTACGAGCCTAAAGCAATGAGTTATGGCGTTATCTATCATCCATTGTTCGCGAAGCAGTGAGGTCTGATCGCTAGGCAGCGATATCAGCTGTTGTAATATAAATATTTAGTCATATTGCACATTAGGGTATTATTTGTAATAGGTAGATGTTTATTACACATTATGTATGTATTAGTAGGTCATATTGTTAGAGTTTATATAAGTTACATATAATTGTATAGACATTATTTTGTATACGTGTCGAGACTTGTCAACATTTGTCAGTGAGTCATATTGTTATATTGTTTTCTACCCGCTTAAAAAATATAAATGTCTAAGGCTTCTTTTAAAGTGTTTGTAATATGGTAAGGCAGTCTAGTCTGAGACGTAGCAGTGGACGGTCAAATAAAGCGTTGTACTAAATTGTACTTTTATTCTGAGCCCCTTTATAATATCTTAATTTTGAATTAATTTGACTTTTCCAATGATGTTATTACACTTTACGGAAAGTGTGCCGTAAAGTAAATCAGTTCCGTAAATGTCCAATGGGACATTTATATTATATTACTTGCACTACTTGCTGAAGGTCGCAATTCCTAGTGTCATCGGTGCGTGTTAGCAATAACAATGATTCAGACAGTCAATTACAGCACACGTAACGTATAAATACATATATATTTTAAACCAATACAAAGTTAATACACTACTTAACGTCGTTTAGTTTTACAATAATACCTAGGTATTCCTACAAATGTAGAATAAATACATTTATTCTTCTATTATGGTGTACCTGGTTCCTTTTATGGCAGATACCGGCAGTATTGGGTATGGTGACATTAGAATGATCAGAAATTATGGCACGGTTCTATTGAAAAAGATTGCACGCATGGAGCATGCCTTATTACGTAGTTCCTTCCTTCCCTTATAAACTGACTAATGAGGAAGGACTTACAAAAAGGATGAGACTAATTACGTCGTGTGCATGAAATGTCTTTGCTTGCCAAGTGTTGAATCATTTTTCAATATCCAATATACTTTTCCATATCTATCTATATTTATAAAAACATCGTAAGGGACCGGTGTTTTTACATGGAAGATCTATGAAAAAAAATGTTACAACGCAATACAGCTAAATACTATGATTTTTAAATTTGCACTTGTCACTTTTTGGCAAGCTTCTCTTAATATTTAGTGTGTTTGTTTTATTTCAATCTATTCATAAATATAAAAAACTTATGCCATTTTAAATAATTATTTGTTCAACATAATTGCTATACAGAACTGTTTTATTGAATTGGCTGAAACTGAACTTCTCAGTATAGACATAGATATTGTTTTTAATATGACACTATTATTTGAGAAATAACGCAGGTGAAGCTGCGTGGTGTGATATCTATAGTAAAATTAAATCAGCTTCACAGTGTATAACTGTTGAGTTTCTTGCCGGCTCTTCTCAGCAGAACTGCCTTCCGAACCGGTGGTAGCTTTTTGTTCATATGTTCATTCGACGATTCAAAAGTGCTTATTATAAGTTTATTTGAATAAAGAATATTTTGAATTTGAATTTGAATACCGTACATAGCAGGGTAGACAGAGGAAACCTAGTGTTAAGACACTCCGTTCCCTATATTCTGCCGAATGCTGGACGCATTGCGTTTTGAGTGGCAGAACTCAACCAGGGCGGAGAAATGGAAATATAAACGTAAATAAATATTTCCCTTCCTCGAGTGGGGATCGAACCCATAACCGTTGGGTTACAGTCACACCCTTGTGACGCTGCGCCACGAGGGCCTCAAATAACATTAAATAATCTATAATTATAGTATACTATTTATTTATCATTTTACTGTAACCATATGGGACATGTTATCACATTTCGACAGTAAGGGAAATGTTTGACAGTCCCGCCATGTTCTAAATCATTTGGCGTGTATTTTAGCTTGACTTGATTATTATTTTTACTGAATGTTTGTTTGTAACAATGGATTATTTCGGTACCCACATACAATGATTTATAAATGTTATGGCTAACGTTGACCGAAAAATAAAATTTAAATAGAAAGGTGAAAATATAGAGTTTTTTTTTCGTTAATAAATTGTGTTGTTTATTATATCAATTCATATTAGGTAGGGTATTGATTTTCATATGAATATATACTTAAATAGATTTAAATTGATTGACTGTTTTCGTTTCTCATCTTTCATGTAATAATAACTACAATTTAAAAACACACATTCTTATTACGTCTCTATTAAATATATTATATATCTATAAATGATAAATCTCCATTAACTGAAATTAGGGCGGAACGATAACCGAAATGTTTCTAACATCGATACCAAGCCGCGGCAGATTGGCTCGGCTTCGCGTCTTGGCTTAACTGGAGTAGTGGGACGGTTTAGGATAAACCGAGTCAATGGCCGGGTCACGTCGCTATTTGCGTGCTGACTGCTGCCCCACCCGCTCCTCACATAGCCCTCCCGTTCGACTACCTAAGAAGCGCAAGAACGATTCAATTTTATTGCAGATCTGTTAATCCGTAGTAGTAGTTCAAGTTGCCCTAAATGATACTGATGTCTTATTTAATATATAACTTCAATCTTTGTTTTTATTTCAGCTTCACGCTGTATCCCGTGTAAAAATAACCAGGGTAGGCAGAGAGAGCTTTGTGTTAAGACACTCCGCCCCGAGCTGAATTCTGGAGGCATTGCAAGTTGTGTGGTGGAACTCAGCGCTTCGCCTCGAGTCCAGAAGGAAGAAATAAAAATATTTAATAATTCATTTTTTAGAGTAGGGATCGATCTTACAACCTGTACCCGTTACAGCCACGACTGGCGATAATAATGATGCTAAAAGACCAAAGTGAAAAGTAATTACAATAAAAATAACATTACTTATACTATTTAAGATAACCACATGTTAACTGCTGAATTTATACAACGCATTGCCCCAGATAAATAATGTGTGTTCCAAATACGCTAACTATTAATAGACGCGTTGTATTGTTTGACATACGTTTACTGAAGGGACGGTCAACTAGGATTAATTATTTCATATTATGAACAGTGTTAATTATTATGAAACTTTTTTGAGTGGTTGGAATCTCCCTTCTGGTTATTGTAAGATGAATTTTAGTTAATAATAAGAAAACAATATAATGTATACTAGATGTATCCCACATGTGGCAGGTAGGGGGGACCTAGTGCTAAGACACTCCGCTCCTCACGTTCCGCCGAAATCTGGAGGCATTGAGTGCTAAGTGGCGGAAATCAACACCTGGCACCAGAGCGAAGAAATGAAAATATTAATATTTCGTTTCCTCGAGTGGGAATCGAACCTACAACCTGTCGCACGCTTGTGCCCCTGAGCCCAGACTGGCCTCGAGAAAGTATTATTTAACTTTTACTCTTTTTATATATCTTTACTATAACTTTCTATACAATTAACAGGTAAATTGTAACTTTTGTGTGATTACTTAACAAAGTTCGTGCTAGGCGTATTCAAAAAGATGTTTTACAACTTAAAATGCAGCAGCATTATTTTTTTTCATAGGCTTTATTATTTTGGATGTAATAAGTCAATTAGCTGAAAATTATGATTTCCAGATACCAGTAAAATTGAGTTTATATAAATACTGTTCTGATTTTTTTTGCCCCTGAATATTCAATGTCATTAATTTGGGCATGTTTCAATTTAAGTCAAATAGTTGTACTTAAACTTAAATGTATTCAGATTAAATACTTTATAATGGATAAGTATGAGGATAAATAAGACAGCATTCTTCAGCAGTGGTCACTTTATTACTGATCGTAATTAGCAAAAGTAGTATTGGAAATATTGCTAGGGAAGCTTCTGTTAGCATTTCTAGTATACAAGAATGGCTTAAATGAAACGATCGTGAAAATCTTAAAATAAACAAATAAATAAAATAAAAATCATAGTTGGTTAGTAGGTACACTGGAATTACTTAAGAACTATGTTAGTAAAATAAAACAAAGATGACATACAATAAAATACAATACAAAAATAAAATGCAAAGAAAAATAAATAAACTTAAAATAAAAAGAAGAATATTATTAATTAAACAAATCAAAATATAAATAAACAAATAGTTACCACAGGGAGATTGTCCCGGTTCCTTTTTTCACATGCAACCTGATAAACCTCCCCATGGTCGGCCCATCCACTCTATATACAAATATTTAAAACAAATGGTGATAGTGCAAACAGTAGAAGGCAATGGTGATATTACTGCAAGATGATATACAAACTATATTGAAACAAACTGGATATAAAAATTATTAACATGTTTCATAGTTTTAGAATACTCTGGTACACAATGGCATGAAGTACTCTTCACAATTTTCTTTATTTAAGTATTTTCTTTTATCAACCAGATGGTTGTGAAGGAAATTTTGAAGAGAAAAAAAATATATACTAAAAAATAAACATTCTTAAAAAATATTAAAATAATGTCTTAAATCACTTTTGTTGAAGACAGGTTGTACCTAAAAGTAATTTTATTTCATTATACATAATTATGTAAATGAAAATGTGCTTTTATTTATTTGAAAAGGGAACCTTAATTTGCTGCTTTAAGATATTTTTTGTTATTTAATTTCTCAATTAAAACAGTTATATAGTAATTTGTACTCAAACAAATTGTAATTAGTACAAACTACTTGTTAATTCTATTATTATTGACATATAACAACATTTTTTTGCCACATGGTTCCTAAGGCCACTCACTGTACATTGGCCAATATCTTATCCGGAAGCAGTACTTACTGCCAGTACCCCTCGCGCTCGTCCGGAAATGGTTCTTCATTAACTTCTTTTCCACTGCTGCCTGCCATGATGCGCGCCTTACTCTCACACGCCGTGCTGTGCTAACTCTAAGGCATTAGCGAAAGTTAATTTGCTGGCATCTTACTCGAAGAGGCGATCACGCTCTGGTCCCAGTGAAAACCCAATAACGGATCGATCTCGTAAAATTGTGTTTAAGGCCGGTCCGAACTCGCAGTATACTACAAGCCCTCTTAACCTAGCTGCCCAGCCAGTCCTCAATTTTCTCGCCTTCTCTTTGTACAGCACCGTAGAAATGATCTTAATCAGCAAAAGTTGATCTTCTTAAGAGTAAAATGTTTTTCCAATAGTTCGTAAATTTTACTATACTCCACTGCTTCCAAAATTTGCGGGTGTACTAAATTAGCAGGCGGTACGCCTCATCCGAGAAATGCGTCAATAACATGGCCTCTTTTTGATCTTCCGCTTGTACATTGTTAAGAGTCCGGAACTGCTTTAGTTTACTTCCGAATACCTCCCACTCATAGTGTTTTGTGGAAATGTTCCCAATAAATGTTGACATCTTGTTTTTTTTTTTGCGTGTGAGTACTCGTCGCCACTGATAAGTATGCGGATAAATCAAACACCCAACATTAGTAATGTATCTTCCATCTCCAGTTCACGTTAATCTTTGATGTCACGTTGTATGGAGAACACGAAGGAGATTGTACGGAATTGGAAAATCCGGATTGTAAAAAGATTACCATAAATCCTAATATATGAACTCCTAATATATGAGGTAAAATAATTATTACTTACAAAATTCCTTTAAGAACAATTTTCAATTAAATAAAAAATCTTTAAATCCCAAAATATGAAAAAAGGATTAAAATAAAAATTAAAACTATTAAATCAATATGCTTAGGTGCGTAAAATGGAACTCGAACATTTGTTATTTTAAAGCTTCTAATGTGTTTTATAATTTAATTTAACAGTGCTTTATATTATTTAGGTGTTTGGCTATCTATGCATGGGGTTATCATTATCAGTCCCTTAAAGTAGTGTGGTTATTTTTACTCGTAAAAGACATATCCCTGTTGTCAATATTGTCTATAACAGTCAAAGTAATGTAAAGGTTCTTAACTGCGTCAAGTTCTAGGGTGTGCTTTTAGATTCTAAACTGTCTGGTTCTTCATATATGGAATATGTGTCCAATAAGTGTGAAAAAAAATCTTCAAATTTTACGTGCAGTATCAGGGGTTTGAAGGGGTTCCCATCATTTTGCGGTAAAATTGTTATATAACGCCATTATTCGTAGCCATTTTGATTATGCTATTTTCTTGTTGGATCCATGCTACAGGTCTGCTTTAACGAAATTAGATAAAATTCATTATAAGGCTCTAAGAATCATCTTAGGTGCTATGAAGTCATCTCCAACAAACGCCATGCAAGTGGAATGTGTCGATCCTCCGCTTCACCTTCGTCGCCAATACCTTTCTGATCGTTTTATTTCTAAAGTGCTACAGTCTTCTTCTCATCCTTTGATTAGGTGTCTTCATAGTATGTCACGTGTCATTAAATCCCCATGGCTCTTTTCTCGTATCTTAAAAAGTTTCCGTAAATTTTCCTCCCTTTCAACTGGAATTTTCTCTTCTGCTATTCGCTCTTTATATTCTATTTCGTTTAGTGCGCTAACGTATAATCCTTCTGTAGTAACGAGCCTTATGAATTGTAAATACGATCCAGGTGCTAATATAAAATTTCAAATTCGTTTTGCTAAAAATTGATCAGATTACATAGGCATATTTACAGATGCATCTAAGTCCCCAAATACTTCCAATGTTGGGGCTGCATGTTGGATTCCTAAATACAAAATTATTTTAAGTTTTAAATGTCCCCCTCAAACTTCTACCTTCTCTGGTGAATGTATAGCTTTGCTTGAAGGCATCTTATTCGCAGAATCGCACAGCTTAAAAAAGTAATAATTTTTACAGAATGCTTGAGTGCTTTACAATCTTTGTTGCAAAATCCTTTCCGTAGCAATTAGAGAAGCTGTGTATTGATGCCACGTACAAGGGGTACTCTTATCGCTGGCATGGATCCCGAGCCTCTCTGGTATCACAGATAATGACATAGTCGGCCAAATCCGCAGTGTCCTCTGGGCCCGTAACTCATAATATATTCCCAAGACGTCGTTGTCAAAATTTGATTTAAAATCTTCATGGAATTTTTTTTGGAATAAATCAGTATTAATAAAAGGTAAATATTACACTTCTATCCAACCGTAAGTTCTAACCTTTCCGTGGTTCTATCGATATAGGCACGCCAGTAGATCTGTAACATCTATTATTTGTAGGCTTCGCCTAGGCCATGCCTGTACGCCTCTACATTTAGCGAAGTTAAGGGTTAAAGACCATTCTATTTGTGAGTGTGGCTTGGAGGAGGGCTTTAGGGACCACGTTCTAACTAATTGCCCAAAGCTAGTCTATTCTTTGTATGATATCCTTCCTTCTAAACGCTGTACAAGCGTTCTATCAATGTAAAATGTATATTACCTTTAGTTTTTAGTCCCTTTATTAGATTGTTAGTTAAGTTTATTGTAAATAATGATATTACGTTATATATAGTTTTTAGTATTTACTTTTATCTGTACATATGTAATGTAATGTTTCTTTGTTTTAGGTTTTTCATCCGTCACTTGAACTGGAACAAAAAAAACCTTAAGCAAACAAACATATATATAATTCCTCTCAAAATTTACTGAATCATATCATTCGTGTGTTTTCTACTATACGTGACACTGGCAGATTATTTTGCGCTTGTCATCGCTAAATCAGGCCATTAAAACATCCATACCTATATTATAAATTCGAAAGTAACTCGGTCTGTCTGTCTGTCTGTCTTTTACGCAATCAGGCCCAAACCGCTAATTTAATTGTGATAAAATACTCATATAGAGATACTTGAGGGTACCGGGATGAACATAGGATACTTTTTTTTCTCATATTTGTAATATTTTCGATATATACCAATATATTAAAATACTTATTAATTTGACATGCAATTTATTCCGCCATGTTTATAACAACCGCCGTTGCTAAGCAACGATTTGCAAAGTTTGTTGTTAGAAAACGTCACCCAAAATAAGTTTGCTTAACGCATACATGGCGCGCGCCGACTCAACCTTATGAGACACAAAAACAATATTCTCCAAAAATATTGTCCCTTAAATATTGTTTAAAAAAGTCCGCGTTGATATATACTATAGATATAGATTTGTATACATTAACAAAAATTAGATGATTTCTATAATTTGATATTCATCCTTATGAAAATAAATATAATAGTCACTTTTAGCATTTCATCTAGATGGAAATTATACGTAAGATGGTTTACTGTATAACAATTTAATAAATAATTAAGGAGATGTCAGTGATTCGGAATGACCTAGCCTACGAGTGGTAGGTATAGTATGACCGACGCGAACGGGCAGATGACTTTGATGGTTTTGTAAATTTTTATATATTTTCGAATTACTGTTAATTTTTATTTAATTATTTGCTGCTTATTACTACTACTACTTATTAATTTATCTCAGTTCGGTTATCTATACCGATGTTATACACTTAAAATATCGTAATTTTAATCATTTGGGATTTTATTTAATATTGTTCGCAAAAATTATTAATTATTTAATATAGAAAAATGTTTAGTACGCGCGCACGGCAAACTTTAGGTACTTTTTCTAATATTAAGAATTTCCTTTAGTTACTTTTACTTCTTTTGTTTGTTCATTTCGGTTACTCAGATATTTTATCTAATAATAAATCTCCACTTATTATTCTTTTTTAACTTATTTTAATTATTTAGGCTTATATTTTCTTACAAATTCTATTGAAAACCGAAAATAATTTCATAAATATATTTAATAAATAATCGTATAGTTCAAGCGGGCGTAGCCGCGTCCGGGCCCACTAGTATATATATATATAATTATAGTCTTTTATAATTTATTGTTAGTTTTAAGATACTTCATTACTATTAAAAACCCATACTACCCATAATTACCCATTTTCATGTTGTTTGGCATAACTCGAAACGCTAGAAACTAACATCTAAACTGAAGTGAAGATCTATAAAGATCATAGATTATAGAATTAAAATTTGAGATTTAGTGCTAGATTATTATTTGATGAATGCTTTACTGAACAATAAACTAATAAATACTTTACTTTTTTCAGTGAAAAAGAAAACAGTGATAGCCATCACGGCAAGAAATTTAGTTATCGCTAAACATTTTGTAGCTTATAAGAAATGTATGGAGAATAAAGCTGATAAAATTACAAAACATGGAGTTCAAATTTAGAAATAAAAATATTGATATAAAAGGAGATAAATTAAAAAAAATACAATAGGTTACATTTTTTAATTATAAAAAAATTACAATACATTTATATTACATATTTTCCTTATACAAACTTCAAAAAAAAAAAGTAAAAATATAATTTACTAACAATCTTTTCACTTCTTAAGTAATTAATAAATATAAAACATATGAATAGTTACTCATACTATCAAGTAATTATTTATGAAAGATGTCCTTTCTGTGGTATGTGTGTGGTATTCTATTGCAGTGCTGGTCTCATTATCTACCATATCATGAAGGTACTTCCTCCAAATTAAAATCTCTGCAAATGGAGCGTCATGATATAAAATTGTCTTTCTATGTAATATGAAATACTAATAGGTTTAATACTAGTTACACACAAAACTTTTTAAAGTAATAATAGTTTTTTTTTAATTTATTTAAAATCTGATAGTAATATGTATTATACTTTAATATATAGTCTGTACCCAAAAGGGTAAGTTCCATCCATACCCGTTATTTTTCAATGATGTCTAACATTAAGTTTAAATTATGTCTAAACCAGTTATTTTTTTAATCTTATACATCTGATAATATGTTAACCTGATACCTTTCTATTATGTTCCTGGTTTAATATATGCTTGCTTGCAGCTTTGCTTCACTACTTGGATTAATTGAACTTGTGTTAATAAATAAGTCTATTTGGATTAGCACTATTACATAGCTTCCATTGATTACCATATTGACTTGACTCACATTTTGCTAAATCAGTATTTGAATAATTCTATGTACCTATAATAAGACAATTTAGAAAAATATAAAATTTCGTAATTTAGAAAAATATATAATATTGATTTATGGATTAGGATTGAATATTAACACCGGGCGTTATTTACTTTCGTTACTTCAGTAATTTATTAAACGTAAAGATTAGTAATTTATTAAAGTATTCAACAAGTCATAGATAATAAGTTCAACGACCACCAAAACAAAGAGTGCCTCACAGTATCAGGTAGACAGTTCAGGTATCAGTATCGGGAAAAGTAAATACGAAAAAAAAATTCTAACAGGTAGCTGCATATAATAAGTTTATTAAAGAGAAATACAATTTTCTTGTGTACCTACTCTTTCACTAGAAGACAACGAAGTTAATGCATTAAGTCGATATCTTTTTCCATTTAACCTATAATATATATATGTACGTGTATGTTCTCATATTTTATTATAAAAGTCAGCTTCACGCTGCATCCCGCACACTAGAGGCTGCGGGCGTGAATAGCCTAGTATTGACACACTCTGTTCCCCTTTGTCCGCCGAATTCAGGCATTGCGTATTGAGTGGCGGAACTCAACGCCACGCTTTGCCTCGACACCAGAGCGAATAATAAAATAATGTAAATACCATGTATACATTATTATAATAAAAAAAATTAAATAAAGGTTTAGTTTTTAACCATGCTAATACACAAAAAGTCTTTTGTATTAATGTTACAAAGTGCTAGGAAGCTTTCACTAGAGTCAGGTAATTACTGTATAAAGTTTGCGGTGATCGCGGGAATCCGCTAGGCTGGGGAACGTAATGACGCATTGTTGTCCAACACAATTCGACATTTAATGAGACGACTCGCACCTGACATCTGACTAGCTGTTCATATTTTTTTATAATTTTTCCATCTCTTCAAGTTCGTCTAGTTTTCATTTAATTTGTCTAAATGAAATATACTTATGTATTGCTTGTCTAGTTAAAAAAATATAAACTAGTACCAAATTAAATGACGGGATTCCAAGTCAAGATATTTTTAAATATCCAATAAGCATATTGCAACACTATATTATATTATAAAAATATGGATATTATTGAACAGTTGAGCGGCTGTATACTTTATATGGGCTTAAGCGGCGAGTGGGTGGCGGACGACCATGAGCCGTCGACTTGCACGATTGGCTAGGCCTCACCCCACTCGTTGCGACACTACCTAAATAATAAACTATTATAATTTTCACATTACACTTTAGTAGTAAGTAATTGTTAATAAAGTTCCTATCGTTCCGCTCTGTAAAATAATTGGAATATTTGCGCCATCCATAAAGTGCTTGTACGTACATAAATATACATATTATTTATTAGATTATATAGACATCTACTAATTTGGATATGTATTATGTACTTTTCATATAGGTTTTAAATATATTATATTTTGTTGATGGTAGAGCTACAAAATATTTAATATTTTATATTACTTGTATTATCCTCAAATAGTAGATATACTTATCTGTAAGTAGCTAAAATGTCTAAAGAATAGCAATTGCGAAATGGGATGAGTAAATGAGTTGAAAGAGAATAAGAGAATTGCATGATGTTAATGTGGTTTTTGAGGCTATTAATGATAGGCTGGATGCGATGTTGACAGTTGCGTATTGTGCCCGACCCTCGGGGTGAACGCTCGGCCTGGAGTCGTCGACACAGCCGATAATTACTGTCGCTGCTCGCTGCGACATCTACCTACGCCTCGCCTCACGCCTGCCCTTCGACCGACTGGCTGGCTTCCAGATTCCCTTCGATTCTATAACTATAACTAATTCTCGTAAACCATTAAATCGTATTAAATATTCTGGTTATATCAATATCATGATAAGCTGTTAAAAAATTTGGCATTTATTTTACAAAAAGGTTAATAATAAATAATTTCTCTTTTCTTATCTCATCTGTTAATCATCTCAAAACAAAAATCATTTGCTGCCAAGTTGGAACAACCGAAGTGAAAGTACTTTCATTTAACTTTTTCCAGTGTTGGTCGATGCAGGTAAAAGATTAATGATGTATAAAGTCGCGAACCTACCTCCTATCCTTGTCAGGGTCGGCATTGAATATTTATAAGAGTGACCCGTGGTAGTTCTTGTGCGTGAAAGCGCGTGTAAAAGGTTCCGGGGGAATGAATTCATGATGTTTAAAAGGTACACTTTTGACACTTTAGTACGTAGACATTCGTTGTTTGGTTTCCTCAAAGTTTACCTCATTAATATAGAATAGTAGAGTTTTTTTGGTTTCTATAACGAGATTTTGGCTCAAACTACGCTTACATTATACATATTTAAATTAAATATTGCATCTGCTATCTAATATTAAATAATCTAAATAGAAACTCTTTTTAATTTCAGAGAGGAAGCTGTAAATAAAACGAGTCCACTGGCCGAGGTGTACCTTCCCTGCTCTCCTGACTGATTAATTACTATTGGCTCATCAAACAAAAACCTCACAAAGCGATTGAGAGATTGTATTATACTGCGACGAAATTTGTGACGTATTTCTGGAGTTTGTTGGAGTTGTATTTCTTTTGAAAAGTTTTTATAAAGATTGCTTCATTCGATTTTATCTTTATTTATTTGATATAAATCTTAGATATACTTAGTTAGATTAAGCGGATTAAGTAATCCTTATTTTTTTTCAGCTTCACGCTGTATCATGCACAAAGAAGAGTAGGCAGAGGGGAACCTAATGTTAAGGCACTCCGTTCCCTACTCTCCCCTGATTTTCTATACGGTGAATGGTTCTTATGAATATTATTAAAAATTGTAATACAAAATACAATACAATTTCCGTTGGTACTTGATACTTAATGTTTTCATCACCGATGCTAATATTGTTTGGGAGCTAGTAGTCGGATTCACTTACATAGTGTAGTGGTGGACGATAATGGGACCAGCGTCCAGCGGGATTTAAATAATAGGTCTCGAAGTGAAGCCGGCGCGGTGCTCCAACGTCTCTGTTCACCTGCTAATGGAAGATGACGTGCTTCCGCCTGTATAATGGACGATTCATTAATAGAACGAAATTAAATTAGTATATCGTATGCTTTATAAGTATTTATTTTAAAAATATTACATAAAACAGTCAACTATTTATTTGAAGCCAGTCAGATCAGCCAGAAGTGGCAGGTTGTGGGTTCCATTCCAACTCAACACAAGTGAGGAGGGAAGTGTCTTAACATTAGGCTCCTCTCTCTGCCTACCGTCCTTTATGCGGTATACAGCGTAAAGCTGAAAAACAAAACTATTTATACAAGAAGTATCTTATTCTCTTAGAACAGCTCGTATGATAGAGTCCGTAAGTGTTGATTTCGCAATGTCTAGATTTGGATAATGATATTTAATATGCACACANTGATTTTCTATACGGTGAATGGTTCTTATGAATATTATTAAAAATTGTAATACAAAATACAATACAATTTCCGTTGGTACTTGATACTTAATGTTTTCATCACCGATGCTAATATTGTTTGGGAGCTAGTAGTCGGATTCACTTACATAGTGTAGTGGTGGACGATAATGGGACCAGCGTCCAACGGGATTTAAATAATAGGTCTCGAAGTGAAGCCGGCGCGGTGCTCCAACGTCTCTGTTCACCTGCTAATGGAAGATGACGTGCTTCCGCCTGTATAATGGACGATTCATTAATAGAACGAAATTAAATTAGTATATCGTATGCTTTATAAGTATTTATTTTAAAAATATTACATATAAAACAGTCAACTATTTATTTGAAGTCAGTCAGATCAGCCAGAAGTGGCAGGTTGTGGGTTCGATTCCAACTCAACACAAGTGAGGAGGGAAGTGTCTTAACATTAGGCTCCTCCCTCTGCCTACCGTCCTTTATGCGGGATACAGCGTGAAGCTGAAAAAAAAAATGATTTATACAGGAAGTATCTTATTAAGAAGAATATTAATAAACATTAGAACAGCTCGTATGATAGAGTCCGTAAGTGTTGATTTGGCAATGTCTAGATTTGGATGATATTTAATATGCACACATAAAAATGTTATTGTATAATTTGTATAAAACAGTCATTGATGAGACGCTTCAATTCTTGGAATAAAAAAAGTTTTCTGTGTCTTATTCATACAGGGAAATGTTCTCGTAAAAAAGTAACTGCCACATTCTTAGCTTCATTTGATCTAAAGATTTAAGATTTTTATTTATATTTTGGGTTTTAACAACATAAATCAGTCAAGGCCGTCGTGGTCCAGGGGCATAAAGGTGTGACTGGTGGTGGATGGAGGTGAGATGGTTGTGGGTTCGATCTCCATTCGAGGGTATCAATTATTATTTCTTAATGCATATTTTTATTTTATTCGTCCTGGTACGAAAAGTGAAAGTGGAGAACGGAGTCTGTTAAAACTGGGTTTCCTCTGTTTACCCTGCTGTATGCGGGATACACCGTGAAGCTGAAAAAAATTCTTCAATAATTGTTAACCTAGATAAATATTAGATGTATCAGTGTTAATTACCAGTGGGCACCAGCGTGGCCGTAAGGTCGGGCTCACTGTTGCAGCGGCCGCCGTGACGCAACCGCGCGTGACCGTGACACCAGCTCTGCCTGGCGCCGTATCCGCGACACCTATGATTGATTAGCTCGCAAGCCTTTCCATTTCGATATAATCTTATAGCATTCTTTATATTCACTACGATTACGTTCTACAATTAAATCTAATATTTTTAGTTGTGTTACGTGTATATTACCTAACTCTAGTCTCGTATGCCGTTTGTGTTAAGATCTAAACCTGCTTAAAATCTTCAAATTATATTATTGTTTTTAGTTTGTTGATGAAATTTTAGTTTAAATTCTGGGTTTTTTAGTTTAGGCTTAAATTTTACTATCTAATTTTATAAAAAATGTCTCAATTGTTACAAATGCCTTATAAAACCCAGCCGTTAATTGCTAACTTTTAAACCGTTTTCAAATAAGCAATTGAAATGTTTTTATAATAATGACGAATAGTGTATATCAAAATGATTATATAAAATCTACAAAACACCTATTGTCTTATCACGCTTCTATATGACGTACGCGTATAATGAAATAAGTACTGTATTTATAAATATAAAAAGATCTTCTCGCACTTCAAGAACATTACTTTAAATAGCTTCTCCAAAAATTACCGCTTAGTACCGGCGAGTTACAAGGAATAAAGCAATGCTAAGGTAGATTTCACTTCACAGAAGCTATGACTATTATGACAACTACTGACATCACACGTCACAATATCTCTTCTGTATTGCGAGATACAGTTTACTTTTACATTGATATAAAAGTAATTAGTAAAATTAAAATGGTGGATCTTCACTTGAGTTATGTCTGTACAAAGAAATGCATACTTTAATGTAATCCTATATTTTTTATTATATATAATTTAGACACAATAGACTATGTATGAGTTTATCTTTTTATCAGCATGATTACCAATCTATTAGAGATAGCGATCTGCTTGTGCAGAATATAGCATGAAGATGTTTATTATAAAAATTAAAATTACGAATTTTATTTGATTCATTGTAAATAAATATTGAGAGATGCAGATGGGTCGTGGTGTGTAATGTGACGGAAGTCGGTCGGGACATTTATCGGCGCAGCGGGCGGCGGCTGGTGTATCACAGGAAATAGTGGTCAAGCCAATGGCCTACAGCTATTATACATATTAACAAGAACCATTCTGAAGTGATAACTTTATTATTGCTATTAAAACAGATAATTCATTGTTTGTAGCGAATATTCATTGTTTTGTTTGATGTATTCTCATGAATATACTGTATACTGAAATAAGTGTGGACAAGATTCTAGTGCCTAGTTGGAATGTGGCTGATTGGAAACGTGATATATGTGGTATCGGTTCCTTCTGGATCAGTGTTTTTAATTTAATCATATTTTATTGCCGTTTTTTGACAACATTTTTTTGTAAGTTCCGTCTAAAAGAATAGGAATGTGTGGAAAAGAGTGTTCATAGTCTAGATTAGTGGGCATCGCCGTGGCGTTTGACTGTAACGAGACGGTTGAAGGTTCAATTCCTACTCGAGAGAATGAAATATCTAATAATTTCATGTCCTCAGTCTGGTTACGAGGCGAAACGTGGCGTTGAATTCCTCCACTCATCACACAATGCCTAAAAATATCAAAATTTTCTGCATACCATGTATGGCAATATGTACGAGATATGCACTTATGTGTAAAATACATATAAAAAAACGTCATTTGAGATATCTTATGTCATGTTGTGCTCTATATAATGGCGTCTAAAAAGTTATTTTGAACTCTGCCCTTTTGCACTAGAACTTCTTTAGAAGTTTGATTAAGATATAATTTTAATGTATCAGTTCTAAATTGGAGTAAAGGAGCAGCTACCATCTCTATCTGCAGGTCAAAGGCTGCAACGCTTACGTCTATGATTTATAATAATCATCGAGTAAACATGGCGGCGGCTTATCGCCCGACCCGCCTATAGGTTCTTCACCTCTAGCCAAGTACGCAGCCCGAGTCCCAGTCTTAGAATTTAAAAAATCAAAATTGAAAACTTATAACAATTTCTTAAGTGTGATTCTTTTTAAAAAAATCTTTTTATTATCAACAGAACGAAAGTCATATTTTCCTTATCACAATTCAATTTATTCCTTCGCTGAACATCGAAACGTCTTGGAAGACCGTCATAAATATTACGAATCTTCAATAAAATATTATAATATCATTTAGATTTCATGCAGTCCATATATACAATTATTGATAATTTCAAAAGTCAGTAAAAGTCAGTTGCAAGTATAAGTACTTCGGCGCAAATTCATATAATTATTACCTACATACATTTTAATGAATGAAGATGTTAAAACAATAAATGTATTTTGCTCATCAACCTAATAGTTAATCTTTTTATCGCTAAAACACATCTACATAAATATCTATATTTATGTATCTTCTTCTTCTTCTCATCTTCTTTTAATTCAAATGTTGGCACCATGCGTAGCTGGTCCGTAGTGATGCAATAAAGATTTTAAATTGGAAATGATTTATATATTAATTATTATAATGATTTATTTATCGCCTGCACGTAAAAGCAATTTCTGATTGATATACGATCCACAATCACAACGACAACAAAAGACTGATTTACGTAAGTAACATTTGCACCATTTAAATGTTTATCAATTTTTGATTAATGTTTCCATCATATTCAGTGATAACTTTTACTTGTGGGTACCTAAAGATAATATTTGTATTTTGTTGTAATGTGTGCAAATGCGTTCTATTTAATTATTGTTATATATATTGTTTTTCGAAAAAACAATAACTGTAGAGTTCTAAAAGGTATAACTAAATAAAATTGCATTACCATTGAAATACATTAAATGAATATCTGCTTTTTTATAAATAAGGATCAGCCTTATCTGCCTTAAATAGACAAAAAGCAAAAGATATACAAAATAATAAATAATGGCAAAAATGATATTTGTTAAGCATCCCAACCACCAGCCAAGCTAGTATAATATGCGCGCTAGATGGTCCCCTCACCTCCGCCGACGTGCACTGGTTCATTAATTCGATCATATTATTGTTAGTAATTCCGAAGTCAGACTTAGCAACTTCTATATTATTGGTACGAAGGCCGAATCATAGTGGGCTCGCATTAAAACATGAATCAATAGGAATGAGGATACGGCATTACGTTTTTGGCATATTAAAAGTGGCTGTTTAACGGCTATTGTAAATGACAGAATAGTCGAATATGTTATATGCGCAGGCGCATCACTCCGGTCCTTCGTGATTCAGAGGTGTGTGACGTCATCGAGAAGGCGCGTCCTTTACTTTTTACATCCAGACATTTTATCCTGTCTGCTGTTATTCATTTATTTAATGAATAATAAAGTAACAAACAATTCTGTTCTTGTTCTTTAACATTTAATATTTCAAGTATGAGAAATAAAATTGTAAATAATTGTATGTCGATTTTGTTGTAAATTATTACAAGTATAAGTTGTAAGTATAAGAATAAATTGAAACTCTAGAAGTATGATTTACTAAAACCTTGAACAAAATTCATAGTTTTTATGATAATAACGACAATGAAGAGTGGCCTTACTGTGTCCGACACAGATAATATAATTAAGTTAGAGATTAATTAAGATTTTACATCAATTTTTTAATAACGTGGATATTAGGATACTTACAGTCTATGTTGTTTTGTATATTCGTAACTTAATTATATATATTTTTACTAAAATTCGTAGTTAGGCGATATACAATAATACTTTAAGTAGGATACACCAGTTCTGTACTTATATTTAATTTAGACAAGGCTAATTATATTTAAAAGAACAAGCACATCCAATAAACGAGTTTGCTTCTCGAAGGTTTTTAAAATAATTAATGCTATTTTCGCTCTGTAATTCTTGTTTACTCCCTGCAATTCTGTTAAGACAGGATATACAGGCTACTTGTAACTTGTAACCTGCCCGTCCTTCCATTAACTAAGTTGAAACAAATGCGTGGGTTTCTATAAAATCCACTCATACCACGAATACATTATATACAAATAATTGCTAAGAGAGCTATTTAAAAGTTACTTTTCATTGTCATGATTGAAATTAAATGAAAATGAATCGTTCAATTACTCATTGAATTGAGTCATTATCGAATAGTAGCTATAATCTATATTTATAAAAGGACTTGTATGTTATAATTTGTGTTTTCCTTTTAACAGAGAAATAATATAAATATAATTTTTACTAGAGACATATTTTGAATGCACGTGGCCGTCGTCGGCTGGCACGCGTCATTGGGCGACGTGCCAAGTCAACGGGAGACGGGAACGGCATTGCATGTTCTCTAGCGACTGATTTGTTTTCGTTCAATGTCGACTCTTGTGTCTCTTTCGTTTTCAGTTAATAAGATAGAGATGGGTGATGTTTGTGTCCCTGCGGTTGCACTTCGGTCGTCCCTCGGGTGAATGGCGACGCACTGACTTGCCGGGAGCGACCGTCCCCCGCATAGAGTCCACCCTCCGTTTCATACAAAAGAGAGTAAGAGTTTGCATCGGGTAGAATCTTATTTATTTGAATATATCTCGAAATATGTACGATACGAGCGTATTTAATAAGTTTACGATTTTATACTTAATGTATTGTTGTATTATTTATAAACTAAAGGCTCTATACGAGTATATAGAAAAATAAAATAGTAGCTTTTAACACAACTTTTTACTGTTAGAGTAATTGACGGTATCTACTTACTACTTAGTAAGTATCTAGACATATTTTCAAACATTACATATTGCAATTGTGAATATATACTTGTACTATTTATTAAACGTTAGAGAAATAGAAATGCATTTTTGATTATATCGGTGATTGCAATATTGGCTCTTACATCGCTGCAGTCATCAGTTCCTATTGATCCTGTGCATGTGGGGCTCTGATTCAATTATTTACAAAATGGATTGTTAGTATTTTTACTCTTTATACTCGTGGCCTCGATTCTGCCTCGGGTGAATTAATTTTAAGACACTTGTTCTAATTCTAGTTCCGTTATTCAACGCGCATTTCTTCAAAACAAGCTGTACTGGTATCGTGGATCAAGAGATTGGCAGGTAATGATGTACGAGGCATAGGTACTTACAGAATGGTATTAATTTCAATGCCACCAACCACCATGTATTGTTTAGATAATTACTTCAACTAGTCATGATGTAACATAATAGGCCACGTGTCAGTTATTAGCTCATGCGGCTCACGCTGTAGGAATATGATAATACGTTTATATTATATAGGTAGGTAGTTGTTATAGGTATTATATGTGTAGTCGCTTAACTGAGACGGAACTTGCCTGTCATATTATAGACGGGGTAGAGTTTATATACAATGGAATTTGTTTAGTGCTATCAAGGTATAAGCAATATTGCTTTTAAAATAGGTAGACAGAGACACCAAAACAATTATTTTATACTTCCTGATGATGATTAACAGATTTTTTAAATAGACACATGTTGAATATTTAATACCAAAATAGAGTTACAAAAAACATCAAAGATTCGTATTATATTAAGGATATTTTGATATTTATGAATAAATGTAAAATTTCTCAGCGCGTAAATACCAAAACTAATTCCCATTTTAAAATGTAAAATTACTGAGCGTTTAAACAGATTCTCGTAATTAAAGAATAATTAAGCCTATAAACTTTCTCCTGGTTTTTCAAGGTGGGCTGCCTTGCTTGTGCATTATGCAATACAAATTCTAGCCGTCTGCAGTTTTGCACTCACTGAAATAATTGGAGCTCGGGCTGCTCTCGACGTTATGAATGTAATGATCAAAGTATTATTCATTTGTATAAATCTCTTCAAATTTCAATGAGAATTAAATGTTATTTTTTTGTTTGTTATAAACCACTACAAAGTAAGCTCATGTACATATATGTATAGAGTGTTATTATATACTTACATATTGTAATTATCTTCATATTTTTAATTAGCTTTACGCTGTATCCTGCACACAGCAGGGTAGGCAGAGGGAACCTAGTGTTAAGACACTCCATTCCCCACTTTCAGCCGAAATCTGGAGACATTGCGTGTTGGCTGGCAGAACTCAACGCCGCGCTTTGCCTCGACATCAGAGCGAAGAAATGGAAATATTAACGTAAATAAATATTTCACTTCCTCGAGTGGGGATCGAACCCACAAACGTCGTATTACAGTCACACCTTTGTGCCACTGTACCACGACGGCTTGATACTTGATACTTGTCTACTACTGCTACATCCGTCTGTATGAATAATCATAAATCTGAAATAAGCGCATAGTTAGAAAGTTATCATAAATACTTTTAAATGACTGGGCCGAGCCATTAGTAACGCACACGGTGCAATGGCTACTTACTCACAATGAATATTTCGAATATTTACCTCATGACGCATTTATGACTTGTAACAACCACAATGTCGGACCTTTCCAGTTATCCGAACAATGTATATCGCCATGTTACTGGAAATATAAAAATTATTTCAATAATTGTGACCTCTTTTGCTGTTTTATGCTGGTATTATTCTGCTGCTGGTTTCAATGATGAATCACAAATTAAACGCAATTCATTGGAATTGGTCACTTTATCTCATGTTTTTAGTGATAACAAATAAAATGGAAAACGTTTTTGAATATGATCGATAAGGAAATTTGCTTACGCTGTACCAAGTAATAACTAATACAATACTTAATATGCATATATTGAAGTTATTGCTCCTGTACGATTATCGTTAGCAATAACTAAAAAGTACGCTTTTGGCCGTAAAACATATTTTGAGCAGGAGCACAATTTGATTGAAAATAAAAGAAAAACACACATATTGATATAAATTATATTAAAAAATATATTAATTTTCGTTGATTACATTTATATGTTTAATAATATTCTGTACACTCCGGTGGAGGTACCGTAAACTCGTCACATACATCCTTCATGAAATTCGTTCCATCTTTTACAGAGTTGTTAACAAGAATATACGGCACGTATTTAAAATTTGCTTTCTTACTTTTTTCACCATAATATTTAAGAAGTTCTGACCCACGTGATCCTTTTGCACAATTTTTTATAGGTTTTGAATCCAAGTTTAGTTGTAACGCACACTGAAATTCAAATGTAATTTTAAAATGCTCGAATTATTAGCAATTTTTCATGTTAGTGATGTAAGAAAAATATCGAAATTAAATATTGAAATAGATTTTTTATACCCTATCTGCAGCGGCGTCGTCAGACCCACCGCGATGATCCGGATCCACCATACAACTATTGAAGATTACAGCTGCGGTAGTGTTACGAAGGTAATCAATAGCGCAAGCGTGCAGCTTGTTTCCATAGCACTCTGCAGGCCCGTGTTGACATTTAAATGTTACCCGCCCATGGTCCGTAATGGTCTATAAAACGAATTTAATTAACAAGAAAATAATAATTACGTGTAAAAATATATTAATCATAGATAATACTTTTATTATAAAAATTATATTATAAAAAAATATAAAAAATAAATAAATATAAATATTTATTAAATAATAAATTTATTTAATATGTTTATAAATATTTGGCATGATATTTTAAGACTATTGCGAAGAATATAAAAAAATATACAATTAATACCTGTGCATTTCCATAAGGAAAAGTTAAAATGTGTAAATATTGACTCAGCCTTAGTACAGTTGGAGCAAATTGGTACTTGTAGAATGTCGTACAGTCTGGACAAAGACTCTCATAAAATACTTTGACTACTAATTTTTCACCTCCGTATGAATTGTACTGAAATTAAGTATGATATTTGACGGTCAGTTATATAGAGTATTGGCACCCAACCAAAAAAAATTTACGTTTTTGTCAAAATCATTTTATAATTTTTTTTATAGATTTTTATAGATATTATTATAGATATACAGGCCCGAAAACTTAATCCTGTCAATTTTTTATAAATTGTACTTCTAGTTGATCTACAATCTTGAAATTGGTACAGGGCTGTCGGCTATATCTGGTTGAAAGAAACAGTTTTGAATTTACCTACATAATGAATCGTTATTAGCATGAGTACATGAATTAAAGGTTAAACTTTATAGTTATATTTTTATGTGCTTTTATTTATCTTGTCTGTGATTATTTTCTTAAAATCTCTCGATTACTGGTGCCATTATCAATAAGTTTAAATGGTATTATATTATACATATTTTACCTTATTGGAGATCGTGTATAAATCTTTATCCAAAAACGTTATAGGATTGTCAATGCCATTTAAAGTATTGAGTGCTACTAAATCTGAAATTATCAAAATAATTTAAATTCTATATACATAAATGAGTACGTAGAACATAATTAACGTAAAACATGAGTTTAAAATACAATACCATTTTGTATTTTAGCAACAATTATGTCAAAATATATTAGTACACAAATGAAAGACGAAATATTAAAATAAATCCGCATCATAGGACCGTCCGTTTGCAATATTATTTCAACACTGGCATTAAACGGTTTCTATGTATACGAATGACGATTTACAACTGTATCCAAATATATAGTAACTTAATAAGTAATCAAAATAAAGCTTCGTGTACATTGTGCGTATTTACAAAATGACTTAAATAGTTGACTTTTAATATATTGTAGACAATTAAGTAAAATTGTACTGTATTTTGAAACACCTTGAACAAACGGGCGCACTTTAAAGGTAAAAAACATACTAATATTCTCACTACAAAAAAAATGTTATACCATGTAAATATTTACATATGTATGTAGAGCTGGGTGTTGTTATAAAATATTGGTTTAAAATTGAGTAAAATTTACATATGGCCCTCTTGTGCTTTCCACAAAAGCTAAATATTTTACCAAACTACGGACGCTTTGAATTTTTTATTCGAATAATCGCTAGCCGAAATTGAAATTGTATCAATAAATAATAAAATCCAATTAATAAATAATAATAATAATTAATTCCACTAAAAAGAATCCTTATATATACAGCAATTTGATATACCTAAATCAGATGAGTAGCGTAATGTTTTCCATCGTATGAATTAGGATGTTTATATAAGATAAAGAATTAAAACGATAACAATTAAGTAGTATCGTTATTAAAAGCACATGCATGATATTTTTTGTTCTCTTGTTTTAATTCTTTTTTATTTCGCGCTATATTTTGCACATAGCAGGGTAGGCCTTATAAAAAATATATAATTAACTAATTGCAATAGCTACTATACCTACATAAATATAGGTAGTACGTTAGCATAAACAATAAATTATTCTTTTACTTCGTCAAATTTTATACGGCCATTTATGAACTTACGAGATAAATGGGTTCTGTATTTGATTTGTACCCTTTGATGAACGGAACCCTAATAAATGGGAAAATCCAAATTTCCTTGCTATTTTTGGTGCTCAATTACGTGACGACAAAAGGCATGTGTTTTCATTTTATCAATACCTATTCTAATACATGTTCAACAATTACAAAATCTATTGTTCGCCAGATATACTTTGGAAGTTGTGTGAGAAAGTTGGCACATGCTATAATTCTCCCCTAAGACCAGTAGAGCTTCAGTTTATAGTTTGTCGTCGGTTGCAGGAACAGATGCTACTACAAATACATTTTCGACGAAAACACTAGCATACTGTACGAGAACTATTATATCAGTGTTAAGTAAGTATGTTAAGATAACCTGCTATTTTTAATTTCGTCGACTCTGTGTAATATAATATATACTAACTTTTATTCAAGAGGAAAACTTTACACTTTTAATATATAAATTGAAGTTTGAGTGTGTATGCTATCAATTTATATGAAATTAACTTCTCGTAATGTTTTTTTATGAAGTATAAGTAAATCATATATAAATTTTCACATTTTGGATTCTTTCTTTTATTTGCATTGTACGATCTCTCTTGTGACAAATATTTTGCACCTTACCATATTTTTTGGATTACAAATGATATAAACTTTATATGTTTATAGTTGATAACAACGGTTTCTAAATTAGAATTAGAATTCGGTAGACGCAATGTGTATCAACTGTGACTTAGTTATTATTTTTAAATATTCTAATTATGTCAAATATTTGTAACAAAGGATTAAAAGTACATTAAAAAATGTTTTATGGGTTTTGTTTTGATAAATAATATTACTACTGCGTTGTCTTCAACCTGCAACTATGAGGAAATAATATTTTCCTTAGTTAATAATATTTATTTTAATATTCATTATTTATAACCTATTTAGATGGGTTATTAGGATCGTAGCGTAGTTAGAAACCGTCTGACTGGTAATAAAATAATTATTGGGAATATGTATGCAACATATTTAATAATACAATAGTATAATTATTAAATACTTACATATTTCTTATAAGGGCAGGAGTCCTTGTAAGAGAAAACACGGCGTTAAGTTCCACTGATTGACACGTATTGTCTCAGTGAAGTAGAGATTGTGTGACCTATGTTCAACTAAGATATCCCCATCTATACGATAGAATATAAATCACATCAGTTTCCTGGTGTATCCCACACACAGCAGGTTAGGCAGAAGGAACCTAGTGCTAAGACACTCCGTCCTCCGCTTTCTGCCGAAGGCAATTTCTGGAGGCAATGCGTGTTGAGTGACAGAACTAAACGCCGCGCTTTGCTTCGACACCAGAGCGAAGAAATGGAAATATAAACGTAAATAAATATTTCACTTCCTCGAGAGGGGATCGAACCCAGAACCGCCGTGTTACAGTCACACCACTATAAATATCAAGCAAAATTAAAAAATGTTTCGGGTTTTTGGGCATTTTGTAGCAGTGCGGCAGACGCTTGTTGCACTAGGGTGGCTATAGCGCAGACAGATTTACAATAGCGGTTCCTCAGTTTTAGGCTTTATTTATTCACTACACCTTACATTTCCATAGATATTGATAAAATTTGAATGTTATGATATAGCTTGCTTATTACATGAATAAATAAATAAAATTTCGTCGTCGTCTGTCTTTAAATTTTCATATGTAGATCATATGCAATGAATTAAAATTTGTGATGAGAATTTAAATGTAATAAATCTAGCACTCCAAATAAGTAATTCTTTTTATTAAATTAAGATGGCAAAAAGTGTACTACAAGTTATTTGGAATAGTCAATGATAATATTTAATCATTAATAGAATATATTATATAAGTATTTGCAACTACAGTACAGGAATGGTAGGCCATTACACAAGCGAGTTGAGTTGAAAATTCAATTTAAAACGTGATCTATCACTACTCGCCCAAATTGATCACACGGCCTATCTCACAATTACTGCTGGGAGAATAAAAACCAAAAATATTACATTTTTACAGTACATTTCATGTTCTACCTATTAAATGACCTTCTGTGGCGCAGGGGCCCAAACGTGCGACTATAAACGTAACGGTTATGGGTTCGATTCCTAGTTGGGGGCAATGAAATATTTAATGTTTCTTTTACTTGCTCTCGTAACGAGCTAAAGCTTTAGGAATTTGACGTAAAGTGGGGAACGGAAGTGTGTTAATAGAGAACGGAGTGTCTTAACACTAGGTTACCAGGTTGCCTATCCTGATATGTGCGAGAAGCTAAAAAAAATAAGATAGAAGGGAATTGTAGCCCAGTGTGGACTATAACTTGCTACTTAAGAGATAGGTACCAGAGTTATAAAATTTCATAAAAATTATTAAATTTACCTTTAAATAAACTTATAATTTTCTAACCGTGGTATTTGGATAACATTATCTTCATGAAAGCTTTTGTTTCTATTCGAGCACTAATAAAAATTGAAAAAGAGTAGAGCTCGTCAGTGAGGTGGTCTGCAGCGCGATGGGACGCTTCTATTTGTAGTAGCCAAATGAAAAATTGAACTCAATTCTGTTACACTGAACGTAGTGCTTTTTGTAAAACCTTACATCCTGCTACAATATTGCAGGCTGCAGCTGTGATCTCTTTACAATGTTATAGAATTGTAATTTTCACTATGATGACCGGTAACGACTGTATAAAATTAATATTTAAAGTACATTATAAATAAGTAATTTTATATTTATTTTCCATTTCGTTAAGTACTTCTATAAAGATGATTATTAGCTTCTAGTGGTATTTGAATATATGTACATACAATCGCAGTCATACCCTATAAAACACGTCTCAAATAGGTATATCAGAATTTGGCCATCTAGGTACCTACATTGTAGGTAACTGCAATTCTAATCGAATAAATTATTTTATTGCACTATTACCATACTTAAATATAAAGAAGTCAATAGAAAAAAGGAGAAAGAAAAAATCTAAAAGCCAATGAATTTGGTTTATAACAAACTAACAGGTGCAGACTCACACGCTATACCTACGAGTATTAATCCCTCGTTGTGGGGGTTGCCCAATTCTATTTAATTATTAACTCGATATCTACCTGTTATGTCTACTAATGCCTTGAATGTAATATGTCCGACTTATCGATATATTTATATTTTTATTCTGCCTTTAAAACATCCCTAGAATTGTCTTACTTAGTAACAATCACAAATTTATTTCACGTTCTATTAATCAAGTATGTAGTTTCTTGTTTTAAATAAACAATTTGATATTGTATTTAACTCTCAAAGCTAAATGTTTTGACACTAAAATTAATTAGAGCTAGAGCTGAATGGGATGAAACTTACATAGTTACATTTGTCTTTCCAGGTATATGCAACTCAGGTCCAACGATACTTTATTCATCGCTATACGAAGTTCCATATAACGTAGCTAATTGATTGTTTTAAAACCTTCTTATATGATAAAGGTATAAGTTTCAGACTAAGACGAAAAAAAAATATATATATTAGGTCATATTTTCTACATTATAGTTTTCTGGATGCTGCGTTCTAAAATGTCTGGCTCAAACAAAGATTAGGTACAGTACAGGTAACTAGAAGTAAAAAGGATATTTTGATAAATTACAGTTTTAATATTTTAACTAAACATGTAATTTTGTTACAATACTAGTACATCACATACCTGCCTTGTGTCTATAGTAGACATAGGACAAGGGAGGGATGTTTAAATATATATCAGTCTATCCTACAAAATACAAGATGCGTGAAGATAACTTCTTTTAGTCATTATATTTATGCCTTCATAATAAAGGTACCGTAAAATAAGTAAAACAATTTTATTTACTTTATAATATTTTAATATTTATAACACAGTATGCTGTTTACATTACATATGAACACATTTTAGTAGTTAGTAGAGATTATAAACCGCATCTGGCGATAGGTACCTATATAGGTAATGCGATTTAATTTCAATTTGACCTCGCTCAGATCGTCTGCGATCCTCGAGACTTAATGACATGATTTACATCAAGCTTTATTTACGTTGCTGCTAACGAAACGGAAAACAGAATTTTCCTGTTTCTCAATAATTTCTTCAATAATTTCACGTATATAACTGGATAAAATATTCATGTTTTTCTAATTAACTAAAGGATATGAATTATTGAACAAATAAAATGTTATATTTTTAATACAAAGAGAAAAGCATCATATAATAAAATTTTTAGAAAATTGTAACAAAATTCTTTATTATAACAATATTACTTTCGGTACAATAAATAGTGCGTAAATCACCATCAGACTAAATCCTATTTAAGATGATTATTTTAGCTATGATAGATAGATGATATAATTCTATATCTTTACACAGTTATTCTCAAAGAACTTATAATACAATATAAAACAAAATATTTTACATACTTTAAAGTAAGTGTCTTTGAAATACCTACATATATCTATTATATAGTTTTCTTGTTAAAAATATGAAGCGCGTGTCAAGCGTACGATAAAAAAATAAAAAGCACCAAGATTCATCTACAAAATTTATGATAGGTAGTAAACATAAAATAGGTGTTTATGTAAAAGTTCATGAAATATGTATTGCCTTATTCAGTGCGAGGGATCACCAGCGTCTCGCGTCAATTTACCGACCTCGTCGGGGATATGAAGGCTATAACTCAGCGCTATCTATGAAAGGTTCTAAGATTGCAATATAATCTGTCTATATGAAATTGATTTATAAACTGTGAAGGTTTCTATTTATTGTTGTTATTTGATTTAAAGTGATCTTTTTGTAAATAATTTATGTTAATAAATATTTATACTATTTATAAAATATAATTTTATTTCCTTGCTTTACAGATATATCGTGTGCGATGATAGGATTGCGTCTAATCGAATACTGAATACTTATACGTAATTAATATTATTAAGTGCATTCCACAGAATTAAATTTAAGAATAAGATAGAGCAGCAGTGGTTCTATTTAGAGCGAAAGTAAAACCTTTACTAGATCTGAAAATTTTGGTACTAATAATGTTATCCAAATGGATGTTACTAAGATAGAGAGAGCACTTTAGCGAAGGTCCTGTACGCATTTTATAAATATATACCTAATATAGGTCTACCTGTCCAATGTCCTAATAAGTTTTATTAATAATTTGTAAACGCTTAGTTTATTTTTAATAATAATTAACAGTTAGATGCCCTAAATCATAATATTCCAAAAAAATATATTTTTTTAATTATTGTATATATATAACATTATTACGTCTAAGTAGGTCCCTACTCTTTAATAATTTACGTGAACTTTATACCGTGAAAGATTTTAAGATTCGATTTTGTTATATTTCAGTTTGAAATATAATTTCTTATCTTGAAGCAAATACTCGCCCAAGCTTTAACGAATATCATGAATAAAACATAATACGGTGGTGAGTTTTTACTTTAACGCGATTTATAGCGTTAAAACCTATACTTCCAGTACCTGGTCGAAGTGCAATAAATCGTGGATTTTCCGCACAAAGGCGTGCTTTAGGTATCACTGAAAGACCTGAATTTTTCATGAAGTTTTAAAGGCGTGAAGCAGGCGCACTTCTTCAGTGAGAGGACGTTGTCACACAAAAACGCTGGAAAATGTTGCTTCTATTTTTTTGTAAACAACACGCGTGTTATGACAAAAAAAACATTTTCAATAATTAATTTTCCAAATTTAATCGTGGGGCATTTCTTGGCTCTGGTGTCGAAGCAAAGCGCGGCGTTGAGTTTAGCAACTCAACCCACAATACCTTCAGATTTCGGTGGAAAGTGGGGAGTAGAATATTTTAGCACTAGAAGGATCTATAACTTATCGAAATATAATAATTAACGTAGTTATTTTATTATTATTATTATCCTTACTATTTCAATTTATTATACGTATATTACATAAGGTTTTATTAAACTCAAATTATTGGAAAATAGAATAAATGTTTGAAATATTTTAAAATGGGACAATTAATTTACACACTCTGGGCAAATGCAAAGTTAGCTTGGATGATATTGAAGCGACGTAGTAGGTTAATATACAGAAATTAAATAGGCATTTTTATATATCTTTCGTAACTTACATTCTTCATCTATTCAGACAAAAAGTGCACCAGAACAGATGTACATAAAAGAGTACAAGCCTTTGTGAAGCTATCTTCAAAACAATGTTCCTTGCAATTCTCCAAATGTTACGTTATTTCATATGAAATGCAGCTGACGTTTGTAATTGAACAAAGGGGTTACACCGGTTCATATCAGACGGTGTCACGAGCTCGCGCCGGGCTATCGCCAGGTCGCTTACCTTTGCATCTGACCTTTCTAGTCTGGAGCATTACTCTCATCTCATGGTATCATCTCGAGGCGGACTGATAAACGTGTTATATCTGAAATATCACCTAAATTAATAATAAAAAAAATTAAAAATCGCTTTTACATTTATATACTGTATGTTGGTACTGATAGCATACTAGACATAACATGATATATGAAAAGCATACATGACGTATACAATGAATATGAATTGTATGATGCTGAAAGTAAAAGCTTTTGCTAAAGTTATGTATGGAGCCGAGTGCTCTTAAATAGTTCTCGTTTTTAATCGCTGCTGGCTGAATATTGATATAAGATATACTACATATAATACTATTAAGAGGTATAATGCGTTAAACTTTTCTCTGCTATACATAGAGGTATTTAAAACTGAAGTGAACTGATGCTGTTACCTTTTAAATTTTTATCGTTTGCCACGTATTTCGTAAATGTCGTTAATAAATATACTTTCTTTTTTTTTATACAAAATTAAGGTCACAAGGCTTAGTAGACAATTAAAATTAACAAGTATAACATTTTAATAAGGTACATGTGTTATTAATTATATCGCATCAGTTCCTCTATAATAAGTCAAGAGCCAGGAGGTATACGAGTGTGTGGTTATACATATATAAAAATATTTCATATAAACATTTTTAATGATACTTTTGTAACTTTCGATATTGTTCTACTGTGTAGTTTAAATAATCGTGTACCTTGTTATCATTCTCACTTAAAAGTTACAGGAGCTTTAAGGACCCCAAAACCAGATTTTCGCAAATAACTCACGTCCGGCTTGAGATGAATTACTGTTATCATATTTTTTTATCGTTCGACTATCTAAAACAAACGCCTTTTACATTTTTCTGTTTGAATAACCATATATAAAACACTAGACTCCAAATTCGTTTTATTATAATATTTAGACACCTGATAAATAACTAACATTTTAGGTCTTTTTTATACTGTCAAACAAAATTATTATTATGCAGTATGTAGGTTATAATGTGTTCTTTAGCCCAATAAATTATATTAATTAAAAAAAATCAAATACAAGAAAGGCCTGCATACAACTAGTGCGTGAGTCACGCAAGTATCGTATATTATTTTCTTTTAATCATAAACACACTTTCTAAAATATCCATTAAATATTGCGGTTATTTATACTCGACTAGTGCATGCAAGTGTTATATTCTATTTTTTCAGCTTCTCTCTGTATCCCGCTTATAGAAGGGTACGAAGAGGGAACCTAGTGTTAAAACAGTTCAATACCAACTTTCAAGGCATTGCGTGTTAAGTAGTGGAACTCAACGTCACGCTTTGCCTTGTTAACAGAGCGAGGAAACGAAAATATTAATAAACTAGTGTCCCACTCACGACTTCGCCCGTATACCACTTATAATTATTTTATTATGCTGCAATTGCCAACAAATTGACTGTTAATTTATTTAATTTATTTTACATTCTCTTTAAAACTATACGTCCAAAATACATGCTATAAACGCCAAAGCTTATAAAAATCGTTTTCATAAAATTCGCTTGGTAAAATTTCCTTGATGATAGAATAACTTTCGCTCGTAAGTTTCAATATCTTTGTCAAATAAAATATGGTGATATATCACTTTGCAATTTTTAATTATTTTTTATCACAAAATGCCTTATTGTGACTTATTTATAAAAGGCAGATATACAGCGCACGCAGCTAATGAAATATAATGGCGTAGGTACCTGATTATTGTTATTTTGTTATTTAAGGCTAACTAAGAGTTAAACCGTAATGTTCTATAGCCTATAGCACTCCTGAGGAAAGTAGCTTTCCTACAAAACAAAAAAGTTAATCCAACCAGTACTTCCACAGATCTTTTCGCTTAAACAAACAAACAAACTATTCCACTTTAGTATTTTAGTATAGATAATAATTAAATCCGCCGAGCCCATTGAACTCACAACCGTCACGTTTACAGTCACATCTGCGCCACGACGTCCTCATTATGATTTTAATAAGAGAATTTCAATTTTAATTATATCATAGGTACCTTATATCATCATGTATATTAAATGAACTAAACAAAAAGGCAGTATATTTTTACACTGCCTGCGCCTACCCTCAGGCGTTTGTTTACGCGTCTAAAATGTCATATCCTCTTCAACGCCACGAGCGAGGTAGGAAATGAAAATGTTAGGTACATCTAAAACATGCAGGAGACCAAATTCCAATGATAAAAATAAATATGATTACGTTACCCACTGGCTGTGGCTGGCAAAGGTAATACACGTTGGGAACTTATTTCTATGCTAAATATTGTTTATTTTAATCAAAAATCTGCTTCACGCTGTATCCCGCCCACAGCAGAGTGGGCCGCCCACACAGTGGGAGCCTTGTGTTAAGACACTCCGTTGCCCACTTTCCGCCGAATTCTGGGGGCATTGGGCATCGCGTGGCGAAACTTAACGCTACCGACGCTAGAGCGAAGAAATGAAATACAAATTATATAGATATAGATATATATATTTTTAGATATATATTTTATTTTCTTGAGTAGGGATCGAACCCACAATAAGTCGCGCTTCCAGTCACACACTTATACCTCTGCGCCAGCCTCTTTGTGTGTGTTTATTTAAGGTGACGAAAATTAATCAAATGTGAAATATATTTACTGCTTTAATAACTTCACTAATGAAGGCATAAATCTATATAAATTAATTATTACATATACATATTTGATATTTTACTACATTTTATTAATATTTCAAACAGCGTTATACAGAGTGAACAAGCCGACATAGCATGGAAGTGTGTAGTGTCGCCGCCTAACAGACCGTACCGGGGAGCCTCCCCGCCTAACTATCTTTCAGCATTTCATTTTCCGCTTAATACAACCGCTACGACGCTCGAGGATCTCTCATTTTAATTTTCCCTGCAGCAGCATTCGAATTATTTTTATCTAGTTTTATCCTGTTTTACGCTTGTTTTAGTATTTTATTATATGTTTATTGATTGTGATTTTAATTGTTTTTAATTATTTTTTGTATTATAAATAGACATAGTAAGAAAGTTGTGAAAGATATATAGATCTATCTTTGTTTATTCTTATACTAATATTTGTGAGTTTTTATGCTTAAACTTTTTAAAATGCATATTTCCTAAAAGAATATGGCGAACGAATAGTTTTAAGACAATATTTTAGTAGCCTAGAAATCAATGGTTACACTCCAAAGTAAGCAGTGGTGAAACTACAGGAACAACTTAGAATTTATTCGCTGCCACTTCAACTTAGACAGCCTTTTCAAAGGAGATTCTTTACTTTTATCCCAAGCAGAAGTTCAAATAAGAAGGGAGGAAAGTCATATACAAAGCGAGTAATTGTCGAAAGAGATTTGGATTTCGTTATAGTTCATGCAGATATAAACACAGTTGCCCGCCGCGATCCGTAATTGAGTACGGTCCGCACTCCAATTAATTTTCGTAGTGGATACAGTAAATATATACGGGAAACCCATGTCGTCAATATCGCCGTCGTCGCGTCATCAGTATCATGGAAATTGAACTGCAATCAATATCTTTTTAGTTTTACCGATATATGTGAACGTACCTATGTTATAAACAATTAATATCCAAGAAATACTGGTATTTGTATAATGTAAAACTTCTAAATCTTTTAATACTGTATATCACAATCAATAACTATTTGAAACTAAGAGCAACGCAGACCGAAGATGATTAGATTTCATATAATTAACAAATTATGTAATAATAAATATTAATTTTATAAATATTTTTTTCTTTATTGGAATATGCAGAAAATATTTTCTTTACAAATAACTTTATTCTTTTAGTTCTAGTCTCGAACCACTGAGCTGAAATAATGCAGTTCAATATAGTACCCGTGCGACTTCGAGACTATTTATAAGGTAAAAATGGACATTATGTATTGAACCTTACTGTACATTTAAAATACGTATAATATAATATATCAACATAAATTCTAAGTAAGATAGCAGCCACTTCATTTCCAAAAAAATGTAAACTGATAAAATAATTAAGTAATAATAAATTCCCAGAGCGAATAAAAGGAAAAAATTAAAAAATAACATAAATATTAATAGTAATGGGGAATGGAGTGTCTTAACACTAGATTCCCTCCGCCTATCCTGCTAGGTGCGGGATACAGCGTGAAGCTGATTTGATTAATAAATAATAATTCAATCTCCCGAATGGAATCAAACCAAAAACCGTCGCGTTTGCAGTCACACGTTTTCTCTAATTTATTGCTATATTTAATATATCTACATAAAAAATATATAGAGGACTAAACAGAAACATTAACATACATTAAACATTAAGGGAACGGAGGTTTTATAAGGATGGATATCATATAAGAGATGGGTAATACTTGTGGGGTTTTCTTGCTGCCTATTGAAGAGATTGAAGAGATTGAACTGTAAATGTCAATGTGAATTTATTACAGGTTCGATTGTCAGTGGCTATCGGAGACGCGACGTCGCACACGGAATATCAAGTATTAGGAAATCGATTTACGAGAATGATACAAGAGTCTTTCTGCCTCTACATACTCGTATGTATTTATATTTAAAGTAATTTTGTTATTTTTGCTTTAAACATCATGTTTATTTTGTAAGGAAGAATTTTTATGTTTTAGTGTTTCTAAGCATGGAGAAAAAGTAGAGATCGATTGCCATTCCACTAAAGACTAAACATAACAGCTTCACGCGCTTCACCTTCGAACATAGCAGGGTAGACAGAGGGAACCAAAGAAACTCGGTTCTCCATTGCCGTGACATTGCGTTTGCGCCTAGTCCACTGCCAACTTTCCGCCGAATTCTGGAATGATTGCGTTTTAAGTGGCGTAAATCGACGCTTTGCCTCGAGACCCGACCGAGCAAATAAAAATATGACACGCGACATATGACAGTCACACGCTTGTACACATACGCCACGTCTGGCGCCTTATAACTATATATCAAAACTTATTAAGCAAAATAGGATAGTATAGGTATATATATATATGGAATAAAATTGTTGAGAGGGATTTATCATCGGTCTGGTGGTCTACAAGTTGTAGACGATTACGTGCCGCGTCTGGAGGGCGCAAGGACTCAATCTCGTGAGAGGATAATCTCGAAGGCAGACTTCCTCATCGATATTCTAAAGGATATTATGAAATGGCTCCTTTTTTGTTAAGAACGTTCTTATAGTTTATGTCTACGTAGAAAGCGTAACAAAATACAATACACATATTACATAAGTATATTAGAAATGTAATTTATACTCAGCTTTACGCTGTATCCCTTATATTAAAAAAAACATACGAGTATATTCATATAATTAGTTAAATTAGGTTTAATACAAAGAAACCAATTATATCTTCTCCGCCAAAACATGCACTGAAAAACGACAAATAACTCTGAAGGAAACCGTAAATCGAATGTAATATGAGAGGCTCTCTTAATCCTGTAAAATTTACCGAGTCTGAAGACCTGCCGATGTCTTGTCCGCCAATACCAGCATTTGCAATTTGAGTTCACGCACTTTTGTAGCTTCACTTTAACACAAATATATATATTTTTTCTTCATGGTTATTAAATTTTTATAGAAATACCTTGAGGTTTTGGAGCACGGGCACAAGCGTATGACTGTAAACGCGACAGGTTGTGGATTCGATTCCCAATCGAAGAAATTAAATAATATTTTTTTTTATTTTTTCTGCTTTTGTGACGAGGTAAAGCGTGGCGTTGCTTGTTCCGCCAATTAACACGCAATGCCTCCAGAATTAGGCGGAAAGGGGGGGAATACAGTCTCTTAAGACACCTTCTACCTAGCTAGCTAAATGTGTGAAACTGAAGAAACAAATAAAAACAATACATTATATGGCCACACTTTAATATGAACGTTAGTAGACTGTAGTCACTCTATCGGTTTCCTATATTCCATCACTTCCTTTATTATATTTTTTATGTTTTGTATAAATAATATGCATTTGTATATCAATTGTCTGCCAATTGAGACGTTTCTGGTAAAAAAGACAAAGCTCTTTGATCAGTTCCACCACTAGACGCGCAATATCTCTGAAATTGGACGGGAGGTCTTACCACTAGGTTTCCTCTGCGTACCTCTGCGTACGCTGCTGTGTGCGGCATACACGCAGAAAGAACTAAAATATAATTATAAATGGTGGGAGTTCAAAGCAAAGCTCCATGTTTAAAATAGTAATTCACAAACAAACATTGAAGCATCTTAAAGTTACTTTACGTACGCTTTTAAACAAATGTATCATATGAGAAAATAAAGTAAGCATACAGTTTTATTGTTAGTCTACATTTATTTTAAAAAGCTCCTTGCTTTGTTAAGAAAATGTATGTGGTTATAAATCCTTTGTTTCTATATACATACGAGCATATTCTCAGCAACGCGAGACGGTCGGTCGCACAAATCAATGTAATGTGCTGCAATCTCAATGAGAGAAGTCTCCCGTCTCTCGTCTCTCGTCTAGACTGTAGAGCTACGAGTCAGCCTGCCGCTGACAGTACATAAATAATATAATCAAACGGACTTTTACTTTATATCTTTAGTGGAGTCCTTGAGCTTTTAATTAACGCGCTATTTTTAATTCAAAGTAGAATACTCTTTGTTCATCTTTCTTTCTACTTATTTTTTTCTTTTTCTTGTTTTAGTTCTAAGCAATGTTCGAGTACGCTTTTATTTTGTAAAACGTTGTGTTCCAAGTAAATAATGAAAAACTTTTCTTTATAAAACCATTATCTTTATTATTTCTTTATTTTACTAACAATAATTATTGTACCTAAATGGTACCACCTAATAAAAGCCTATCGAGACTGTAAACCGACTGGTGGTAGGTGCGTTCCAATCGAGGGAATAAAATATTTATTTATATTTCCATTTCTTCGCTCTGGTGTCGAAGTAAAGGGCGGCGTTGAGTTCCGCCACTCAACACGCAATGCCCCCAGAATTCGATGGGAAGTGGGGAACAAACTGTCTTGACACTGGCTTTTTCTCTGCCTAACCTGCTGTGTGCGGTATTTAAAAAATCAATTCGTTTTATTCTATCAAAACTTTAAAAAATATTAACTATGACTTACCACATACATACATTTATATAACTTAAGATTACATAATAATAATTAATAATGTATACAGTATATTTTGTATTTTGTATAAGCTGTAAGCCGTGTTGATGGTTCCTGCATAATAATATTTCATGTTATAAAAAAATATTTAATCTCCAATTAATTTCTCCTAAGTCGCGTCACTTGTAGGTAAATGCATAAGTGAATAGAAAAGAAAAGAAAATCCGAAGACGTTTCTTCTGCTTTAGGAAACCAAGACTAGACTGAATAATTTCTAGCATAAATCATAATTTATTTTAAAACTTAAATTAGAATACAACTGTTAATTATCTATATTTATTAAGGTATAAAATTACTTATCTCTATTTATTTTTTTAAAGCGACATCTAGGAAACGTATTGGAACTAAGTTAATTAAGTAACATGACACTTTACTTGCTACTAAATAGATGGCGCTGTGCTGTAAATTAGAACTATAAAATTATGCATAAAATAATAAACTATTTTTATTTTTATAATTTACTTATTAATAAATTGATTGATTATAAATTATTTATATCAAATAATAAAAAAAATCTTATTAGACGAAAATGAATTGATATTTAACAGAGTTCATCAATTGTTGATAGATGGCACTGGTGTACATTTCAATATTAATAATCTTCACGCAATATGTAAAAGTATTTACGCAGTTTATGTGACTTGACCGACAATTGGTCATTTAATAAATATTTAAATTATTTTTCATTACAAAAAACAAACGATAACTTAAATTGAATCTATAATGCTTTTTTAAATATACTAATATACATTTACGTCATTAATAGGTAATTATAATAATGTAAATATACGTATCTATTTTAAATATAAAATAATAAGAAATTTATAACAAGTTTAGAAATTATCAAATCTAGTTATAATAAAATATGTCACATTTGCCAAGAGACGAGGTGGCCGAGTGGTTAAGGCGTTGGACTGCTAATCCAATGTGCTCTGCACGCGTGGGTTCGAATCCCATCCTCGTCGATTATTTTTGTCTTTGAGACCTCTATAAAATTATGAATTCTATTTTATTTAATGTCTTATTAGTTACTAATGTTTCGTCACTTATACTTTTCCGTACTAACTCAACATTTAATTTGTGTTAATTTAGCCTCACAATAGTAATTGATGAAGAATAAGTGTTTTTCATCTTAACGTTATATTCTGCAAATGCCTTGATACGGAGAGGGAACCTTGTGTTGCCACCCTGCCTTCCCTTTGCTCCTACACCGCGTGTCACTAACCCGACTTGCCTTCACATAAATAATCATAAACCTAATAATAAGCATTAATAAACCGTTCGTCCCATTATAAGGAGCAAATAAAAAAAAAATAGGTCAAGAGTCAAGCCTAAATAAAATCAGCATAATAAAAAAATAACAGGTTTCACCATAATCAATGTTATCTTTGTAATCGCCAGCAAAAATAGATATAGATAGATAAGCGCGTACAGCACGGCTATCATGAGCTACGAATTTATCTAGACCTGCTTTCATTATCTTATCGAGTAATACTGCCCTTTATTTTACAAGTCTTTACTTGGTATGCGTTAGGTGTGCCCGAATAATATCAATTCACACATTGTTCATTTATTCTATATAAAAAACGGTAAATTTTAGTGACGATCATGAATATATATGTATGATTGTAAAGTGTAGTGAAAAGTAATACATTTAAATTAATTTGGCAAATAAGAAAGCAATTATGACGTTGTAAGTACCTACCTATACTTATTATACACTATATAAGAATAGTTATATTTAGGTAATTATTCATATTCTAATTTCCACATCGTGGATATTGAAATAAAGTTAGACGTTTTTCTTAATATTATTATATTTTCTATGATCTTGGTACTTAAGTGTAACTAAGTATTTAAGATTTCCAATAATTAAAACAAAAATTCTGGTTTCGTCTAAAATTACTTACTTTAAGTTCTATAAATAATACTTACTTATTATTCACGATCACGCATTTCCACGAATTAAAAGAGTATGGACGTAAGTACAATATAGAGAGACTATTTCAGCCGTATTTATACTTAGATGTAACTTCTTCTTGTAAGATCGAACGAACAAATGAACGGGAATGAAGGTGTTTTTGATTATAAACAATATCTCGAATGGAGATATAACCTACAGTTGGGTTTACAACAGTGGCTTAGCTAGGGTATTTGTTACCTGGTGCGGCTTAGGGGACTTGATGCCCTTTAAAATGGTCTAAGGTCTAAAAACAAAGTGATCATCGACTTTGATGCCCCTTTTCCTTTTGATGCCCGGTGCGACCGCACCGCTCGCACCCCCCTAGCTACGCCACTGGTTTACAACCACATGTTTCCTCAAAGGCCGGCAACGTAGCTCCTGTGGTATTGCACGGGGTAACACTTTAAGTAAAGATTTTTACTGATGTAAAAAGTAGTAGCTACTCTCTCCCTAAGTTTTCATTAAAAAGAATGAAAATGATATGAAAGCTGATTAATGTGAAAATACCGTTGTTAATGAAAGAAACGGAGACAGTTTAAAATAGTTTTATTTCTTCGGATTGGTACCTACTACGCTAAAATTGTTGAGTTATTGTGATTATCAAGTGAAAAAATAGTTTAGTTAGATTTCTCGTTTTTATAGACTTATGAAACATGTTATTTTTAAAGCCCAGAGGAGCAGGAGTTTTAAATATATAATTATGCTATTTTCTATTCGTTTTGTATCAGCTGGTATTTAATAGAAGCCTAAGTTTTTTCATTCGGAAAAAGCCAAATGATTATTCGTCATAATAAAAAAAATATTACAGGTGCAATATTTAACACATTTTAAATTCTGCACTTTGTTAAATATATTTTAAATCTTTTATGTATATATTTAATGATAAAATGTTATATATTGTACGGTACAGATACGGATATCGGTGTACAGTCATTCAAATGCTTTAGTGCTGTTGTCATCATTTAGAATTTGTTGTCAATAATCCATACCTATATTATAAATTCGAAAGTAACTCTGTCTGTCTGTCTGTCTGTCTTTCTGTCTGTCTGTCTGTCTGTCTGTCTTTTACGCAATCAGGCCCAAACCGCTAATTTAATTGTGATAAAATACTCATATAGAGATACTTGAGGGTACCGGGATGAACATAGGATACTTTTTTTTCCTTATAAGTGTAATATTTTCGATATATACCAATATATTAAAATAATTAATTTGACATGCAATTTATTCCGCCATGTTAATAAC